>PVKS010032069.1:0-22895 GCA_004027875.1 Aplodontia rufa
ACTTAAAAGTATTTTTTTATTCCTTCATTGGAGATTAATTTTGCTTTGTTTTCCCACATAGTTTGGAAAATTCTAAAGCAAAATATATTTACTTTTGGGGACTCACTTTTTAATTATAAATTCAGAACTATAAATGTTGATTGTGTCTTCCCATATATTTTGAAAAATGGGATAAAATAGGAAAAAATGTATGGGTCTTATAGTTAGGCTTCAGAAGTAAATGGGTATATGAGATACAAATTAAAATTATAATACTTAGCAGATTAGTAAATGTTAGCTTTATACTTACATTTTGTTGATGTATCTAATTAAACTTGAATTTTTGCTTTTCAAAGTCATATATACATCTATTTTAAAAGTCAAGTAGTACATAATTATCACGAAAACAAGACTTTCCTATCCCAGTCTCCCTCTCCATTATACATTTAAAATTCTTATAACTATTAGTCCCAGTTGTCATCTTAGCCTTTCTAAATGAAATTATTGTGCTGTTATTTCTCAACAGATGATTTTCTGACATTTTCTATTTATTTTCTGGCACAATAGTACGAATTTAACCATCTTTCTCCCCATCACTTTTTCCATCCTTCTGTAAAATTACATTATTAGTTTTCAGTCATCTACTGGTTGTGTTTCTAATTTTTTTTTTTTTTTTGGTACTGGGGATTGATCTCTGGGATACTTAACCACTGAGCAACATTCCCATCCCTTTTTATATTTTTATTTTGAGATAGAGTCTTGCTGAGTTGCTTAGGGCCTTGCTAAGTTGCTGAAGTTGACTTTGAACTTGTGATCCTCCTGCCTCAGTCTCCTAAGCTGCTGGAATTACAGGTGTGGGCCACCATGCCAGGCTCCTTTTCTAAATTTTAATTTACATATTTGCATTATTCCATTGTGTACATCTGGTGGGCTGTATCTCTTGATACTTTTCTTAATGACATGAAGATATTGGCACTCCTGTCCTCTCTTAGGCTTTCCCAAGTCTCACAAAATTTGTCCATTTTACTTTTATATCACACCAAGGTTGGTGAAAACATATTCCATTTTATAATATACATCCTTTCTGTATTTTGCCTAAAGATGTGTTTTTAAATTTGACAGCTAATATACAGTTTATATTATTCTGATTATATAAGAATCATAAATTAAAAAGTCTACCAGGCATTTGTACTTTAATAGTGATGATATCAAATTTTTCTATTTTCTCTCATTTCTCAGTCCCCTTTTTTCCTATTTTTTGGTAATATTAGCTCTCAGTGGTTGTTACTCACTGTTTTAGCCATCATTTAGTTTATTTTCAAGAGATATGCTTGTATTATTGGATGGTCTCCTCAAATGCCGTTCTATTTCATCACCATTTTTTGGAGGTGTTATCCCATCATCATTGAAAAAAAAACTTTTTGTATTGGTTGTTCATTGCTGTATCCCTTTCTCAGAAGCCTCTACCCTCAATCACCAGCACATTTTACTGCTATACCAATCAAGATCAACTCTTTTTCTTCTTCTTCTTCTTTTTTTTAAGGACAGAGGGAGAAAGTGAAAGAGAGAAGATAGAATCAATTATTTATTTATTTTTTTCATCTGGCCTTTGTTTCTCTGACACTTAGTTGTGTATGTGGTGCTGGGGTTTGAACCTGGGTCCTCGCACATGCCAGACAAATACTTCAACCTCTGAGTCATTGCTCCAGCCTGTAGGTTGACTCTCAATTCAAACTGTGATCCTTGGACTTCCCTCGTAGTTAATATCATTTTCTGTTATATTTTGAAGTGTTATTATGTCATTTCTTGGCATCCAATGGTAATCATATGTTTTCTTCTGGTCATTTTCCTTTATTTGAAAGCAAACTTTAAGTCTCTTTTAAACTTTTGGAATTTTCTTTTTATTCTTGACACTTCAAAGTTTTACAATTTCAAGTGTCTAGATGTGTCTTTTCCATTTATTAATTTGAGTTCTTAGCCTACCATTTCAATTCTGAGATTTATTTCCTACAGTTCTGAGAAATTCTGTCTCATTTTTCCTCTAATGACATTCTTATCTCTGTCCACTGTGATCTGATAATCTCAACTGTAGTAGGTTAAACAGTGGACCTTTTAGATGAAGCACGATATCTCTTATATTTTTCTCTCATTTTTCTGTCCTCTTTATTAACTGTTTTTGGTTATAGTTTAAAATTTTTAATTTTCAATTATTTTATTCACTTTATTTCACCTTTCATCTTCTTTAATTTCAAGAGGTATCATTGGATTCTCTCCTACAGACTCTGTGCCCCACTTTCTCTATCTGGCATATAAATTATATCTAAGGACATTATTTTAATGTTCTCATCTATTCCCTAAATTACATCCATTACCTCTGGAATAACATTTTTCTGTTTAACATTAGTTTCTTTCATGTTGTGGGCTTGCCTTAACTTATGCTTTGCTGCTGATCCATCCATTATGTACTTGCTAGCTTTTCAAATATGAACATGCAGCTTGAAAAGTTGATCCCATAGAAGTAGGGAGAAGAATCATGGTCACTAGAGAGGAGTTGGGGGAAAAGGTTGGAAGGCAGTTGGGTAATGGGGGACAAAACAAGGACAGGAAAAGTGAATTCTAGAGTTGTATAGCACAGTACGATTCCACAGTTCATATCAGTTTATTAGGTATTTTATTTTATTTTATTTTTTATTAGTTCAACATAGTCTTACATATTGAAGGGATTCATTGCTACGCATTCATATATGCATATGTAATGACAAAGTAACTTAAACCTGATCCTTTTCCAGGATCTTATCTTTTTCACCCACTCCCCGACCTCTTGTCTCCTCTGTAATTTCCCCAAATATGGATATAAATGACTACGTAAGTATATTTTAATTTTTGAAATTTCCAGATTTAAATGCCTGCCTGCGTATTTTTTGGCTGCTCAGGGGAGTTAAGTGTACCCTACAGACTTGGTAACCCCCCTTTCCTCTTTCTTCTCTCCCTCCCTCTCCTCCCTGCCTTCCCTGCCCCCACAGCTATAGTTCGCACAGATTATATTACTTCAAATTTGGTGGAACTATTAATAAAACATGACTGACTTTCATCTTATCTTAGGTTTTACTCTAGTTTCCACATATGAGAGAAACATTTGACCCTTAAGTCTTTGAGTTTGGCTTATGTCAGTAGGCATGATTTTGTTTCTATTTCCATCCATTTACCTGCAAAAGCCATGAGATCATTCTTTCTAACACCTGAATAGAATTCCACTGTATATATATACCATAGTTTTTGGATCCATTCATTCAGTGAAAGGCATCTGGGTTGATTTCATAATTTAGCTATTATAAATTGAGCTGCTATAAACATTGATATAGCTGTGTCACTGCAATATGCTGATTCTAGGTCTTCTGGGAAAATACTCATGAGTGGGATAGCTGGATCATATGGTGGTTCCATCCCTAAGTTTTTGAGGAGTCTCCATACTGCTTTCCAGAGTGGCTGTATAAGTTTGCAGTCCCAACAATTCCTTTCTTCCCACAATCCCTTCAGCATACATTATTGTTCATATTCTTCATCTTTGCCATTCTGACAGGAGTGAGGTGAAGTCTTAATATGGTTCTGATTTGCATTTTTCTGATAGCTAGTGATGTAGAACACTTTCTCATGTCTTTGTTGCCTTTTTGAAACTCTTCTGTTGAGAAGTTTCTGTAGTTCCATGACCCATTTATTGATTGGATTGTTTGTTCTTGGTATTAAGTTTTTCGAGTTCTTGCCATTTTCTGGATATCAGCCCCCTAACTGAGGAGTAGCAGGCCAATATTTTCTCCCATTCTGTAGGTTCTCTCTTGACTAATTCCTTAGCTGTGCAGAAGTTTTTAGTTTAATGCCATCCTATTAATTGTTCTTGACTTTAATTCTTGCACTATGGGAGTCTTATTAAGGAATAAGGTGCTTACACCAATATGGTGGAGTGTTGATCCTATTTTGACTTTTAAAAATTGTATGGTTGCTGGTTTAATTCCTTGTTTTTGATCAATTTTGATTTTATTTTTGTGCACATTAAGGGATAAGGATCTAATTTCAATTTTCTGCATATGATTTTCTAGTTTGTCTAGCACCAATTGTTTAACAGCCTGTATTATTGTGTTGAGGTCGATAAGTAGTTTTATGTCATAGAATATTTTTTCCACATATTTTGGAGCATTGGAGTTTGTGGCATAAATATTTACTATAGTTATATCTCCTTGATGTAGTAGTGTTCCTTTACTAAGATGTGGTGGTTTTCTTTGTCTCTTCTGATTGATTATGCTTTGAAATCTACTTTGCTGGTTGTAAGTATTGTAACATCAGCTTGCTTTCTTGGGCCATAAACCTGGTAGATTTTTCCCCCCAACTTTTTACTTATAGGAGACCCAGCTCATTGCTATCTTTGGCAATGAGCTGGGTCTCCTATAAGCAGCATATTTTTGGATTTTGTTTTTTGATCCAATCTATTAATCTGTATCTTTTGCTGGGGGCATTGAGAAAATTCACGTTCAATTTTAGAATAGATATGTGATTGTGATTCTCTGTCATTGTGGAGTTTTTTAATTGTATTTTGTGCTGTTGTGGTTATTTTTTAGTAGACTATACTTTATTGAGTTTCCTGTTTGTGGGTTTTGGGAATTGTTTGCTGTTCCTCTATTTGGAGTTTATCTTTGATAATTCTTCATATTGCTTGTTTTCTATTAATGAATGTTGCAAGTTTGTTCCTATCATATAACACTTTTATTTCCCCTTTGAATTTGATGTTGAATTTCGCTGTGTATAGTAATCTCAGCTGCAAGTTGTGTCCTCTCAAGGATTGGAGTATATCATTCCAGGTTCTTGTTGCTTTTAGGGTCCACACACAGAAATCAGAGGTGATTCATATTGATTTGCCTCTAAATGGTGTTTTTCTTCTGCAGCTTTTAATATTCTTTCCTTGTCTTCTCTGTTACACATTTTGAATATGATCATGTGTCTTGGTGATCTTCTCATTTAATTAGGTCTATTTGGTGTTCTATATGCTTCCTGGATGCGCATGTCTGACTCATTTCTGATATGGAAGAAATTTTCTTTAATTAGTTGGTTACCTATGTTCTTTATGCCATTTGTTGGAGTTTTGATGCTTTCTTCTATTCCAATTACTCTCATAATAGTTATTCTTTTTTCATCCCAGTCTTCTTGAAAGTTTTGATTATGGCATGAAAGATTTTTTTCTTTTCTGTCATCCATGTGTTCAAGCTTACTCAGCCTGTCCTTATTATCAGAACTTCTTTCTTCAAGTGCTAGGCTCTGTTTTCTACAGAAATTAATCTGTTCTTAAGTTCTTCTATTGAGCCTTTGATTTGTTCCACCAGATCTAAAACTTCTCTTTTCAAAATATCCATTTCTTTGTCAAAAAAGTTTTTCATCTCCTGTGCTTGCTCTCTTATTTCCGTCCTTAGATCTTCTTTTAGGTCTTTGATTCTTTTAGTAATGAGATCTTTGATAGTTTTTTCTAAGTTTCCATCCCACTCCATATGTGTGGGCCCCTTGGTTGGGGAGTTATGGATTTAATGTGAAGGTTTTCTAGCCTGATTCCTCATTTTAGAAGGAGTTCTTGCTCCTTGAATTGAAGTAAATTCTTTTCCCCTTATTTCGTGTGTGAGACTTTTTGTATAATTAAATTTCTTGTTCTGATTTTTGTGCTGAATGTGTACTATGGGTTGGTGCTAAAGAGCAGGTCCTGAGAGTCCTCTCTGGTTGTTCCCCTGTGGGATCTTGTTGATGGGTTGTGGGTTATTATCTCCTTCCTTATTGGGTTGGGGTACTGTCAGGTTAGTTGAGTTCATTAGCAAGCACCTTACTCTGTGAACAATTATTGACTCTCAGAGTTTCAAATTCCTCACTAGATAATGAAAGGGAATCACTATGAACATACAATGCATACAATAAACTATGTTAAACAGTTTAATTTGCTCCTTCTATAACCTTGTTTAACTGTTGGTCCATAGCTGACTTAAGTACAAATCACCTATATCAAGATAGGTGATCACAGCAGAAAATTTTTCTAATATTAATCATCAAGTTATGTAAACCAATTCAGGCTAATTGATATTGAGCTCATCGATACCTAAGAGGAAAGAAATTGTGGTAGGAAGGTAGGGAACAACTTTTGATTTAGGCATAAGAGCAGAGAGAAAGTACAGTTGATGAAGACTATTCTATTCAAAAAAAGAAAAGAAAGAGACAGAGAGGGAAGAAGAGTCTGACATAGTGATGTTAAGGGTACGTGAGAGAGAGAGGAGTAGAGTTGGGCTATTGCTCAAAGGGAGGTAGTGGAGAATCACATTACTGGGAGGCTATACTGTATGAACACAGGTTGTGATGGTCAGAAGCTTAGTCCTCAAAAGGCATTGGTATGGGGGCTGGAGTGGTGGCTTGGTGGTTATGGTGCTTGCCCAGCATGCGCAAGTACATAGGTTCAAACCCCAGCACCCAAGTACACAACTAAGTGTCAGAGCAACAAAAGGCATGTGAACAACTCAATAAAAATTGATACTCTCTCTCTCTCTCACTATCCTTCTCTCTTTAAAAAAAAAAAGGCATTGGTGTGGGGGAAGTACAGTTCTTTACAATTGAGAAAAAGCTCTGAATAAAAGGGAAGTTATAGTAAAGTAGGGAAGAGATTGGGAAGAAGAAAAAAAAAGACAAAATAAGGGTTAATAAGTGAGGTATGAGCATGTATGTTTGACCATGGATATTACAGTTCTGTCAGTGCTCATGCAAAAATACAACAAAGGTAAGATCCATGCAACTGGGGATGGGGGCCGATTCAGCTTACTGTTCCCGGTGCTAGCACTTGTCTAGATAGCTCACAGCTCCTGAGTTTGGCATCTGCCCAGCTGACTCACAGGTCCTGGGACAAGATCACACAGGATAGCTCACATATCCTGGGACTGTCACCAGCTTAGCTAGGCAGTGGAACCTGCTGAGCTAGCTTGCTGCTCCTGGGGCAATCACCAGCTGGATCACGGGGCTCCTGGAGCAGTTGCTCATACTAATTGCAGGGTTCCTGCTGGTCTGCCTTCTCAAAACTCTGATCCCCCTGGTTCTCTGCCACCAGTTTAGAGACATGACTACCTTGTGCATTGGTGCAGAATCTGGGTTCCACCAAAGAATGGGAGCTCTCTAATATTAGAGCTCACGATTCCATTCTGATCTTCCTATATTTGCAATTCTTCCCACCCTCTCTAATGAACTTGAGGCACTACCCCTGTGTGGCCATCTTTGCAGCTGTGAGCTGCCTGGCTCCAAAATGGTGTTGTTGTTTTCTACTGTGTCCAAGTGTCTAAGTCTCTATTGTTCCTTGAAAATATAATATTGAGTTTCAGCAAAGATTGACCTTCTCCTACTTAGCAGAAATTCACCTCCTGTGTAGGTTTCTCACTTCATGGAAAGCTTTTTCATGCAGCTATCCCACCAGTCATTATCTTCCGAGTCCCTATTAGGTATTTAAAAGCAAAAGTAGAAGAAAGAAGTTTGAAATTATTCATCATAAAGAAATGATAAGTATTTGAGAGGATGACAATAAAAATTAACCTGATCTGATCATTTTCCATTGCTAAGCATTTACAGAAATATCATATTGTACCCTATAAATACACATAATTATCATGTCAAATAAAAATAGAAAATAGACGATTGAAAGTATATTAGGAGTTCAATGGACAGTGGGACTTTTGATGTTTGGTTTAAAGTCATTTTTCAGGTATGTCACTACAATAAGTATTACAGACTGTTAAATTTTAAGAGACTTTTTTTCCTGAGAGAAGGAAATACTTTAGATATTTTTGTCCAAGTGATAAATGTCTCGGTGCCCAGGTGTTGATAGAAAGAGGTGGGAGCTTGACTTTTAATTGACCTTCCTATTTTTACCCCAGTCCTTTTGTATTGGTGTTTTTAAAAACTCCCAGCTTCCGTTCTCATTCGCTGTATATCTTTCCAAGGTCACATTGTTGCTTCTTTTTCCCATATCATCTTTTTTGTTTTATTGTACCTCTTTTGTTATTCACTTCATTGCTTGGGTTATACAAGTTGCACCCTCAAATGCCCATATAGCCCAGGCAGGTAATTAAGTCAACAAATAAAGCTGATACTTCAGAAATAAAAATGGAATAAGCATGCCCCAGTATTGGAAAGATTGCCATTATTACTAAGTTTCAGTTATTGTGTTTTATTCCTTTGCAATTAATTTGGTGAATTTTCCCAGAGGAAATAAAGTTTGATCCATATGACTGGCATGCCATCTTTATTCAGACCTCTTCCTAGGTACTAAAATCTGAAAGGATTTTTTTTTTCTGGTAGAGGGTTTTAGGTCCTGTACATTCCCAATGGCCTGCTCCAAGCTTCTTTAAATGAGCATAGAGTTTAGGTTAAGCCATGTCCTTGCCATGCATAAGTGACTTCAAAATGCACCAAAAAGAAGCTGTTGTATTTCCTGTTCAAAAAGCTTCAACATACGAGGTCCTTAATAACCAAAAAGGCAATAATTCTAGCTTGATTTTATAGTATCATGGCAGTATGCTTCACATTTCTTTCTCATTTGGACCCTAGATATAAATTTAAGGCTGAGTATTGAGGCATAACTCAGAGAAAGTGATTCTGTATGATTCTAGGTTAATATGGCTCATTTATATAGCTTTGGCCCTGTAACTCCATCCATAGATGGGACTGAGTTACAATATATAACTCAAGGATCAGATGGATGACATATTCTTAGATGGTCACTTTTAGTGCCATTTTTCTTGCCAGGTCATTAGATAATGTAATAATGAGTTAGCTATTATATTCTCAGATAAGATCCTAAGTGTCATGATTTTCTGATATTAATTGAAGAAATAACTAATGAGAATTATTTGTTTTGATTATATATGATAATAGAACTATATCATAATAGATATTGAAAAATGTAAATATATTTTGGGCTTTGAGGAAGGAGTCTGAAATGATGCTTGCAAATCAGACCAATAGGATGTTTAATTTGTCATACCAGCCTTGTGACTTTGACAGAAATGACAAAACTTGGTGGAGGTAGGGGAAGTTAGGTCTAAGTAGATTCCATGAGACTTACCCAAGTCATCTGAAATATACAATATAGGTTAAGATCACGTGCTTAACACAAAAATTTTTAAGCCCCACAAAGTAAACACACAGAATGAGAACAGTGTGCTTTCTATTCTAAGTAGCTTCAAAGCAACTTCCCAAAGTCTAGTTGATTCCTACTTTTAATTCCCTCCCCACATTTGGAAAATGTTTTAGCATTATCATATTATTAATGGAAATATGAAAACAACATACAACCATAATTCATATCCATTTCTGTTTCCACAACCTGTTAAGAAATAGGGCATATGGATTTTTATGAACTTAAAAATGTTTTAAGTTAAGTCTGGATTGGTCAGGCATTTAGAGCAAAGAATGGGTTTTTAAGGTTTGCATTACCGTAACAATTCAGCATGATGCAAATGCCTCTGCTAAGCCCAACAGCTTCTCCCTTGAGCAGAAGAAAATCAAACCTTGGCCAACATGAAGTGCATGGTTTACTGCTATGGGTCTTCACAACAGCTATAGATCTCTAAACAACTGATAAAGTTGTGGTGCTCTAAATTGATTGCTGAGACGGGCAGTGGTGCACAGCAGCCTGTCTTTTTCTTGCCCTATGCTTCTTAACTGGCTACTCACAGCCATGTGTCTAGATCAATATCCCCAAATGTAAGAACTTATTGAAAGGTTACAAACTGAAGCAACGTAAGGGTAGGTTTAAGCTGCTAAAATTGGTAAATACCTTACGTAATAAACTTGTTAGTCCAGTGATATCCTAGACTCCCAATTCAAGAAAATAAATGTTGGAAAGAAATTCCATGTCCTTTTCAAGCTGAAAAGTAAGTACATTTTTTTTGTTTTGACATAATAATACATCTCAACTTCCTTAATTCAGTTTATATAGGCCAAAAAGCTGAAGTTCTGAATTTTCGCAGTTTTTAATGAAAGAAGATTACAGAGTCTAGTTCCAAACTTAAATTCTACACTAAGTACATTAGACTTGCAGAAAGCTTTATGAAGTATTTCAATTGATTCTCTAAGACTATATTAAAAAGGTTTATTTTATCTGCTTAACCTTATGCAGTGTGGCCCCACATTAAAAGCAAAGAGCTGAAATAATTTGCTGGTGCCAAGGGATAAGTGTAACTTTATACTTTTTTAATTTTTTGCTTTGTATCCCAACAGCCACCTTACTGTCTCCCATCTTTATAATCCCTTATTTGATATTCCTCCTATGAAGATATGGGTGTCTTTGTTTTCCCTGCTTGAATCTAATCATGCTTCTGACTAAAAATACAATGAAATATGATTTTTGAAGCTAGTTATAAGAAGTGACACAACTTCTGCTTGGTTCTCTTAGGGGATTCTTAGAATACAACCATGTTCTAAAGGATATGATGTGAGGAAACCTGAACAGTCTTGTGGTGAAACCACTGGGAAGGATCTGATCAGTAGAACCTCCTCTGCAGGACTGTGAGTGAGCCCTCTTGGAAGCTGGTCTTCACACCTCAGCTGGGCCATCCTAGCTCACTGCTCTAGGACCCAGCAATGGGCCCCTTACAGACTTGTGAGCAAAATCAGTGATTGTTCTTGCAGTATTGAATTTTGTAGAGTTTTGTTATGCAGCAAAGGAAAATGGTAGTAGTGAATCTCATTTTACCTTCTTGGAACTTAAATTTGGTAGTTTATCATTCCTCCTTCTGTAACACAGGAAGGCAACCTATTCAGCTTAAACCAGTTCTGAGACTGGCATTCTACGGCTCATAACTAAGAATGGATCTTTACATTTCTAATGGGTAATTGAAATTAAACAACAACAAACTCCAAACAAGCAAACAACAAAGAGTATGTAACAGAGATTATATGCAGCCTGCAAAAACTGGAATATTTACTGTGTGGCCCTTTACAGGTAGAGTTAACAGATAAACTTTACAGAAATTGTTTGCCAATCTCTGATCTATAATAATGCTGTTCTACAAATCCATATGCTCTTAGGTACTTAATATGAATTAGTGTCACTGGATTTGTACTGGAAAAAAGGCTTGACAAAAATGAGAACTCTCAGAAATATTTTCAAAGGCGTTATAGTACCTGCCTTCTCATAACCAATTTGAACTTCTTGAGTACCTCATGCAACCATAATAGTTTCACTATTAATATGCAATAGACCACAGTTCAAGAAAATATACTTTATGTGTTATACCTCAGAAGCACCAACTTTAGCAGGAATTTTTTTCAAGCATCTATTTGATATCTGAAAATGTGCATACTACTATTTTTTTCTTTATGCAGATGCTTTTGGGACATCTATAATTTCTTATCTGAGGTTGAAATAATATTAACTTATGGAGAACGTTTTATATACATATGTATCATTATATTGGAACTAAATAATTCTAAAATTGAATTTGAGCTAGAGAACATGAACACATTACACTAAAACTTTTAGCATTTTTTTCTTCAGTGAATGAATTGATGGAATTGTATGACACTGTACCAAAGTCAACTACTAGCTCAGGAGTGGGTTAAGCAGCTGTGCTGTTCCATGGGTTACTGAACAAGTAAAATTATAGGGTTCTTTCATTAAACAGATATTTTCACCATATCCCTTACATCTCTAATTTCAGATTCAACAGTTGTTGATAACCAAACTTTTATCAATGTAATCTGAGGAACAAGAGAATGTTGGTAAAATTGCTTGGCTTTAGACAGAGATATCATGGGAATTTTGAGTCCTGCTTAGTCTTTTCCATTGAATTAGGAAGTAGAGATGGCACTCTGAGGGTGAGCAAACATGGCAAGAATCTTCTTTGTCTGGTCTGTGATGAGATGGACTCATTCATTCTCTGGACTTTTTTTTTTTTGTGATAATACCACTTATGTTTGAACTGGGCTTTAGAATTTGCAAAATTCCTAATTAGAAATATCTTTGAAAATTAATCCACTATCACTTTACCTTTTGCCAAGGTAATGTAACAATGGACAATCATAAATATTGAAGAAAAGAAATGACGTTCGTAATTAGCCTGATTTTGCTTACTTGCTGTCCTTTACCTTGAGTCCTCAGTGATTTTAGAGAAAACAACATGCTTTAGGTTTTATAAAGCTTCATTTAAGTCCTTGATAGGTTGGAAATTGCTGTGGAGCTTTAATTTTTGAAATAGGTTTTCAGTACAAGGTAAAATTGATGTAATGACATAAAGAAGCAAAACAAGTAACAGCCTTTCAAAGAGATTCAACGTAATTGTTACAAAGTGAAAAACCTTTTAGAACTCCCATACATTTCAGTAAGAATTGTGTTGTTTTCCATTATGGTTTTTATAGAGCTTCTGTAATATTGGTTCATAAAATGTGTGTCTGCAGAAATTATCCACGGAAGTTAGAGGTAGAAAAGACCTGCTAGGGCATCTATTTCATTTACAAGCCATCAATAACTAATGTAAGACATGACAATAATGCAACATTAAGGTTATACATTTAAACACAGAAGTCAGGAAATGCAAAAATCAAGGATCTCATAATGACATCAAACACCCACAGTACACAGATAAAATATTTTTGATTGCTAATTATACTGTTAAGTTATACCTTAAAATGAAGCACATGAAATATGAACAAGCTAATGTTCCCTTGAGATATTTGCATTTCCTGGCTTTTATGTTTAACTTGGTAACTGACAAAGTTTCATTGACATAGATTTTAATTTTTCATTTCCTTCCTCAATTTTTGAAGAAAATGAATAAAAATCTTCATTGATCACTGATGTTAACAGTGTTAAGGGCTAACCTTAGCCGCCATACAGCTTTCTGGAAATGTTTTTTAAAATTAAGCAGAATCATGGCCCACTGTCCTCAGGATGAAGTCATCCACATCTCTAAGCATTGCCTGGTGGTGTGGAGTGATCCTGTCATTTAAGCATGGTGTTCCCTTCCTCAAACAAATCAGCTCTGTGGCACATTTATAGATTTCTAAGTTTTCTGAAATAAAATTTGAAGGGGATATATGGTAGTTTACATCAGGGGATATGTTTACATCAGGTAAATTTTAATTTGAAGAAAAATTTCAAATGATTTCAAAAAATTTCAAAAGCTTTCTCCTGGGTTGGAGCAGTGACTCAGCGGTTGCGGAACTAGCATGGCAGGTGCAAGCATGCAGGTTCAAATCCCAGTATCACATACACAACAAAGTGTCAGCAGAATGAAAGCCACGAGAAAAACTAAACAAAATTGATTTTCTCTCTCATGTCCCTCTCTTTTAAGAAAAAAAGATTATTTCTAATGAGGATAATTATAAAAAAGAGAGATAAAGTATTATAGGTTCAAATCACAGCAGCACAAAAATTCTTTGGTGTCAGATTAAATATTGAATATAAGTTTAAATGAGATAATTGAAGTTAGCAAAGATATCAATGGGGTAGAGGAAGGAGGAGCTCAGGAAGTAGACTGAAATTTTTATTGTGACTCCTCTGTTTAAGTCCTAAATATCTGATGTGATGAACAAAGTCATCCCACTTCACCAACAGTGTAAGTCTTGTGGTGGGCAGAATATTAGTACACCAAATATATCCATGTCTTAATCCCCAGAATCTGACTGTGTTACTTTATTTTGAAAAAGAGATCTTGCTAAAAGATGTGATTAAGTTAAGAATTTTGAATGGCAGATTACACCTGAGAGTATCTCAGTGGGTCCAATATCTTTTTAGGGGAAGGAGGGCATCCAGAGATTATAGGAGACTGCGGATGGAAGCAGAGGTTGGAATTATGTGATTGGCTGCTTTGAAGATAGAAAGGGACCACAGCTAAGGAATACAGACAGCCTCTAAAGGCAGGAAAAGAAAAGGAATGGTGTGTCATCATTGAAGAAAAGGAGAATAGTAAAACGTTATGTCCCTGAAGTGCCCCTTCCCATTCCCAAGAATCTAGCCAAGTTAATGGTGTAATCAGAATTAGTCTGGGCTGGAATGTCCACATAAATATTATCTTGACTGATACATATAGTGGAAATTAGGGCAAGCCAATGTTGTCTGTAGAGAGCTTTCTTCCTGCTTACACACCAAGTTCCTTGGAATGCTTACTGGTCACACAATGGGACAAAGCAAGGTAAGCTGATGATGTCACTGCTTCTGTAAGTTAGCATGTAAGACCTCGTTCCCTGTGCTAATTTGCACAGTAGAGCACCATGGAGAGGGTAAATGCTTGTCCAGCCATTATCAATGGACAATATGTCATAAGGGACGGAGACAGATTTTCTGGTAGAGCCCTGTGGCACTGTATGAAGCAGAGGTGCTGCTTGTCCAGTCTGTCATCACTAGACCTTCCCTGTAAGCATTTTTTCAATAAATCTTATGTCTCACATTCCATCTCTGGAAGTCTTCTTTGAACTCTTAGCAACCTATCCAACTGCCATAGCATACCTGGCTATGGATAGTACAAATGGATTCTCTTCTAGATAGTATTCCATTGTGGATAAATACCTCTTTCATTCTTGGTTTGAACCCAGGGCCTCACGTATACTAAGCATGCCCTCTACCACTGAACTACATCCCCATACCATATCACTTTTCTTACTCCATTCATCAGTTGATGGACACTTAGATTGTTTCTATGTATTAACTTATTGTGGACATTGCTGTAGTAAACATGTGGGTGCACATGCCTCTTCAACATACTGATTTTATTTCTTTTGGGTATGTTCCCAGTAGCAGAACTTGTGTATCATATGGTAGTTCTATTTTCCATGTTTTAGGAACAGTGAGAAAGAGACAGAGGGAAAAAAAGAAAGAATCAATTTTCATGTAGTTTTTGTTGCTCTTATACTTCATTGTGTTCATGGAGGTAGAGTTTGAACCCAGGTCCTTGCACATGCCAATCAAGTGCCCTAACCACTGAACGACTGCTCCAGCCCTATTTTCATATTCTGAAGAACCTCCATCTTTTCTATAATAGCACTACTAATTTACATTCCCACCTAACCTCTAAAAGAAATGAAACCTTATTGACACCTTGATTTTAGCTCTCTAAGACCCATTTGGGACTTTGGACCTTCAGAACGGTAAGAGTAAACTTGTGTTGTTCTAAGCCACTATATTGGGGTAATTTGATAAAATAGTAATAGGAAGCTAATATGCCTCTGCAGATTCACACTAGCAATCTCACCTTACTTTACTTCAAGGAAGCCAACGATTGTAAGACACAAAACTGATTTATTAGAGACTTGTGAAGTGGGCAAAAAAATACCCCACAATTATTTATTTTATGAACTATCAATAGCTTATTTTAGTCAATGCAATTATATATTCCTATGTCTTTCAATATAAGAACCAAACTTGCAGCCCAAGTTTCCTTTGCAGTCAGTGTCTAATGATTCTGTTGATTTTCTATGTGGTGTTGGAAATTGTAGCTTGATCTTGATGTGCTGCTTTTAGAACACATGCTTATGCTTCTTTACAGATAGATATTGCTAGATGTTTTGTTTGAATTTCCTACTTGTTAATTCATAGTTCTATTCTTTAATTGAATTACATGTTGCTGGGAGTTTAATGGCTTCTCTTGAAAACATAGTAGAAGCATTTGTCAGGCAGCTGTTGGTGCCCCAGTGAGTCCTTCATGATGCACAAATCAGCCATGCTATGCTTCACTACCTTTAAAAGTCTTATGATTTATTCTGAAACATTGGCAATGTCTTTTGCCTCTAATTGCATTACCTGGCTGTGGCAGTCTTCTGTGTATGCAATCTGCCTCATAGACTTCATAGTGTTATCTTTTCTGAAGACATTTATGTGACAATTAGTGGTTCATATTTCAGTGAAAATGAAAATGCATGAAATGCTACCAATGCAAAAATTCTCTAGTGAGTTAGTGAACACACCTTCTATGTAGACCATTTTCCTATATTAGGGCAAAAAAATGGTTTGCATCTAACTTATTCTTCTGTCATTCATGTGAAAAGATTGTTTGATTTGGATGATATGATATATATTGACATTTAGAGACATCAAACTGAAAAAAAATATACTCACTGGCATCAAGGAAATATGGTAATAATATGAATAATAGCTAATATGTTGTAGTCCAAGTGGGAGAAAGATAAGCCACTTTCCCAAGGTTGCAGGGTTAGCTGGTGGCAGAGACAGCATTCAGATGCAGTGCTGCTGACCCAAGACTGGTCTTCTGACTCCTGCACACATCCCAGCCCCCTTTCCTGTTTCTGGCTTATGCTGAACTTCTTGGTCATCTATGAAAATGTCATTCTCCTCCCCACTTATGCTTCTATACCTAGCAACTTCTCTAAGCAGAGTGGCTAAGAGACTGTTCGAAAGTCAAGTAATGAGCGTCTTGGCTTCACACTTAACTAACTACAAGTCAGGGTCCTCATTTCTAAAATGCAAATTATTTCATTTACATCTCATAGTCTGCACTGAGGATAATATAATTGTTGTTATGGTTTGGATGTGAATTGTCCCTCAAAATCTCATGTGAGACAATGCAGGAAGGCTCAGAGGTGAAATGATTGGGTTATGAGACCCTTACCCCAATGAACAAATTAATCCCCTGATAGAAATTAACTGGCAAGTAGGGTATAGCTGGAGAAGTTTGATCATTTAGGGTGTACCTTTTGTATCTGGGAAGTGGAGTCTCTCTCTGCTCCCTGAAGCCATGCCTTGAACTGCCACACTGTTCTGCCCTAATGCCCTGCCTTACCATGAGTCCCAAGAAATGGATTCTGCCTTCTATGGACTAAGGCCTTTGAAACCGTGAACCTCTAAATAAACTTTTCCTCCTAAAATTGTTCTTGTCAGACCTTTTAGTCACAGCAGTGAAAAATCTGACTAAAACAATTTAGTTTTTATCAATAATTTTAAGCATGCAATATAAATAATTTATGCTGTATAAGAGGGAGAAGGGGCGAAAATAAGAACTGATTCATGTTACTTTCTTTCAAATTCTACCATTTCTGAAAGCAAATGTTTCCTATATTTCAATTTCTTTGTAGCCAGAAAAAATATTCTAGACCATCTACTCTGTCCTTATCCAGTACTAGCATCACTATATCAAGGAAATTAATAGTGTACAAGAATGCAAGGACACATCGTAATGGGAGAGCTCCCCTATGGCAATCAATGGCAGATGGCCAGTGAAGGTTGTCTTTCCCTCTCTGCTTTTTTTTTTATCTTTATTTTTTAAAGAAAGAGTGAGAGAAAAAGAGAGAGAGTTAATTTTTAAAAATTTTTTCATGTTATTTTTGTTTTTCCTTCACTTAGTTGTGTATGTGGTGCTGGGGTTGAAACCAGGTCCTCATCCATGACAGGCAAGTGCTCTACTGCTCTACTGCTGAGCCACCTCTCCAGCTCTTTCATCTTACTGCTTTGGTTAACGTAATATTTGGGGATGTCTTCATGAGTTAGACTTATGGAAGACTCCTTTTTTGCCACTGAATGTTTCTTGGAGAAAGAGCCGATGGGAGATGCTAATCACTGTGTCAATCTCACCATACTGGTCAAAAATGCTCTAGATGGAGGGGTTGAGGATTTAGCTCAGCGGCAGAATGTTTGCCTAGCACGTGCAAGTCCCCGAGTTCGGTCCTCAGCCCTGGAAAAAAAAATGCTCTAGATGCCTAGCTCAGTTACACGTTGGAAATTAGAAGAAGTATGATGAGACTTTTTAAGGATTAAAATCTCAAATTTTGAAAATCAGGAGTATTTGGTCTTTGTAACATAGATCCTTTCTATTTTATCCCCAGCAACATGTCTCTATATCAGGGAGTTAATGTGTTGCCACTCCTGGGTAAGCAGAGAATGACATTATCGACTGCTTGTTCCAGATACCACCTTGGCCACATTTCCCTAATATTAATACACACTGGACCTCAAGGAAAGTACAGCAGTTAATTGCTGAAGGATGTCAAATGGCTTCCTGTTTTGTTGTCAAAGGATACGCTGCTCCCTTCTATATTCAGGAGGGCTTTCAAACTCTCACATTTACTGAGTATACTTCCTCTAGGTATTTGCAAAAATTTTTGCTTGTTCTAAAAATGTGGTAAACTATGTGATGATTTGTCTTTGGAAGCATTTTCTATACTGTCGAATTAATGGAAAGAGGACCACATCCACACTCAAGATGAATGTGTGTATGAGTACATCCACACATATTAACACATGCATACAGGGGCTCAGCAGTTACAGTGCTTGCATGACATGCGCGAGGATGTGGTTTCAAGCCCCAGCACCATATACACAACAAAGTGTCAGAGCAATGAAAGTCACATGAAAATCTAAATGAAATTGATCCTATCTTTCTCTCTTTCTCTCACTGTCACTCTCTCTCTTTGAAAAACATACATGCATACAGATTCAGCAGGACCAAAGAGAAAGCATGATGCCATTTAAATAGCAGCTTTGATTTCAGAAAAAAAAAATGTTGGAAATTAGTAGAGACAAATTGCAAAGAAAAGAAAAATCTTTTGATCTTGGGGGAACCACTGTTTTCCCTATTCTCTGACCTTTGGTATATTATTTATCTAGTGGGTCACAGCAAGCTTTAATATTTGAGAAAGGTCATAGGAATAGCCAGATTCACGTCCTGTATTTGAATAATGTAGGCAGCAGAGGTCTAGAGAATTAGCACAGTTAGACTAAGAAGTGTGATTTCTATCCCTGTCTCATTTCTCCCCTTGATTTGTTGTTTGACCTGTAGTGAGGCATTCTCTTTTTGTCTGTCAATGGTGATAATGAGATCTTTTCTTTCATTTCTAATATAGATGTTGTGAAGAATATAATAATTTACTACCTGGCCTTTCCCCTTTATATGTAGCCTCTAAATTCTTTTTCTTCCTCCTCCTCTTCTTTATCTTCTATTTTCTTTTGCAGTACTAAGGATCAGACTTAGAACCTCGCCCATGGTAAGTGTATGATCTACCAGTGTTCTACAACTCCCAGCCCAGTATATATCTTCCTAAAATTCTGTTTTGCATTTTAGCAACCTGTGCAAAAATTCTTAGATCTTTCTGCTGGTAAAATATCCATGGTCCTCTCCATTTCAGTACCAAGCATGTGCTGATCATATTCAATGTGATTAACTATCTACTGTGCAAATTTAATATTAACTTCGAATATTCATACCAACATGAGCTTAGTTTAGCAATCATATCCTTTTGAATATAAAGAAAATGAAATCTTTAAAAGCAAAAGTTTGAGGTGAGTTCTGTTAGATTCTTGGCTCATGCTCTTTCGTGCATGTTCATACCATTGCTAGCTAGCTAGCTAGCTTATGGCTTCACACACACACACACACACACACACTTTTTTTTTTATGTTTGTGCCTAACTGCATTAAAGGTACACTATTGGACAATAAAACTCAAGTGTATAATAGCATTAGAAATTAAGGAAACCAAGAACTATGAAAATGGAAGAGGAAGCAAGCATTTTATCTCCAGAATGCTTCCTCAAACCTTTTCTTCACCAGTTTTGCATGGCCATCACTCTGAACCTCTTGCACAGTCTGCTGCAAAGGCCATTTATCTTAAGTCCCTGTGCTACTCTTCTACATGGTGCATATTCTGTATAGAGGGTAGAGTGACTTTTTAAAAATAAACTACGGCATTATTTAAAGTACTCTACTGGTTCTCATTATATTTAGGGTACAGCAATGCTCTCTATCACGACCTTCAGTGGTATATGTGATCTGCTTGAAGCCCTGTTTTCAAATCTTATCTCCTCCTTCTCTTTATTCATTTCACTTCGGTCATTGTGATCTTCTTTGTGTTCCTTTAGCACATACAACATGGAGTGTTTTGGTTTTATTGTTACCCAAGACTGGTACCTCTGACCCTAGATCTTTGTATGAATGGTCCTTTCTCATCATTTAGGCACCAGCTCCTAACTTGCTAGTTCCACATCAGTGTATGTAGACCTGTACCATTCTTTTTTTCATGTCTGAATATTTATCACATGGATGTAAATGAATTTAGCTAACATGTGCTGATAGGCATTTAGATTCTGACCATTCTTTTGCAATTATAAAAAAACTGCAGCATAAATTATTGCATATACATATTAATACACTCAATGGAAATTATTTATAGGAATAAGTTCCTGAATTGAAATTAAAGATCATGGCATGGGGCTTTCATTTTTGTTATATCTTGCCAAGCCAGATAGCTTAATTTTATAGAATAACTCAGTGAAGGAAATTTTTAGAATCTAAGCTAAGGCAGTCATGATCTATAGCTTTATGATGCACCAATTTGATCTGAGGATAGAGCTTAGAAATCTTTGAGGAGTAGATATCTTCAATGATTTTACTTGATGTATACTTTTCTCAGAGGGGTTTTAGATAGGAAATTTTATTCTGAACATGTCCTTTCACATATCCTGTTGCTAAGTAAAGAGTGAGGCATATGCTTAGTGGCACTGAATTGAAAACAAGCTTTGACTCCTGCTATGTACATTGGAAAGCCCGAGCCATATTTTTGCTTGGATGGAGAGTCCTAAGTTACTCAGTGGGAGCCATCCAGGGACATCGTGTACAGAATATCCACCTCTACCTTCTTCATCTTTAGAAGGACTGGCAGCAAGACTTCTTCCTCCAGAAGTTTCACCTGACTGCCCCCCAAAGGTGATCCTTTCATTTTACACACTTACTGGCTTCAGTACTGACTTGGTGCCTAAAATATGCTGTACATTATCACTTATTTTTTTTCTAAACTCTTTTATAGGTCTTGTTTTACTTGCTTGGATTGTGTGGTGTTCAAAGGTAAAGATACTATCCCATCATTTTTTCTTACTTCCAAATCTAATTGCAACAATTCATACATATTAATACAAGCAGTAAGAATTCTGCTGCTACTAATGGTTCATCACTGCTGATAGGATCTGACCTCCCCTGACTCTTCCATCCAGTAGGACTATAACATTTGAGCATGAGGCCAGTCCAGGGACTGATCTCAGGTATGGAATATTTGAATTCCATATAAAAATCATATATTTATGAGCCTGCAACCTCAGCTCATTAGATGTTTTCTAACCAACTGAACTCATGACTAAACACTTTCAGGGCAAAATTTCCATTACAATTCATTGTTAAGCTGATTCTAAGAAGAAAACAAACTACAGCCCTGGAGGAAAGCAACATCAAAAAGTTGCCAGTGAGAAAAAATTGGGGTTATATGATCAGTCTATATGCCATCTCAGCTATAGCATGCTTCTTCTGTAATGAGCTATATGATGATGTGTATGTATACATATATCTCGAACGATTGCTGAAATCAAATTTCTAGATGCAGTCACTGTTGATGTTTCCAAGACCTGGCATAGTGACATTTGATAGGCCTGCACAATTTGTATGAAGTGCATATGATGTGAGGAAGCTTTTGTTTTGATATCTTCTGAATGTTTTGCATATTATAGACATTGAGTCCATTTGATTGACAGGTTATCTTCCCAAGTTACTTTGGAAGGCTTCACAGATTTTTTCCTGTTTCTAGGAGGAGAGTATTGCAAGTGCCTAATGCTCTTTGAAATGGGGGATTGAAAAACATAGATATCATGATTCATGACAGGAGCAAAAATAGCTGATTTTGTCTAAATTTTAATTTAGGTTTGGTCTTTGATGCTAGTGATCATTGATTTGCTGTTCTTTGTTATCAAAAGAAAACCATTGTATAGACTGTAGACTTCTTAGTAAAGATTTGGAATAGCTTTCTTGTTTATGAGTGGTTAGGATTATTTGAGTTCTCAAGCTGTTACTACTTAATATTTGGCACATTATTGCAGGTGCTATATATTTTGTAGATAGAAGGTGAAGGGGAGATAAAAAATAACCATTTAAGTAATTTAAGCTCCACAAACTTTTTCATCTTTTTGGTTTTATTTTAGATTTGGAAGTTTGGATCTTTTGAAATCAATTTTTACCAAAGTTAAACTTACAAACTAAGGTCATACCATAATAAATGTGCTATAAGCAAAGACAGTTTTCCCCCCAGAGATTTACTGCTTCTCTTAGTAGCTCTTAAACCCATAGGACTTTATAGACACAAAAATATATGTAATTTTTAAAACCTCAGTATATTATGGGTTTTCTTGGCCTCCAATGGGTCTATAAATGCTTTCTTGTGACCCTAATTATAAAATCTCTACAGACACTCTTCTGTAAGGATTTCATTGCTCTTTTTACTTATATTTGAAGTCTATTAGAATATTTCCCTTTTACTGTTCTCTGACATACTGGGCATGTTTTGAGCACTAACCATTTCCTATGGGATAGAAAAACACCTCTGCTTATAGAGCAGTTCCATTATCACCTGGGTTAGTACCAAAGATTGAGCACTATGCAAACATGTTTAGGAAGACATCTGTATTGATATATTAACACTTAAAATGGGGTGCCGCGTGCTAACATGTAAACTGAGTATGCTTAATTTGGAAATAGCGTAATATACAAAAGCTAAGTAAATAGTGAGGGGATGTGGCAAGCCACGGTGGCAGTTTAGGACGCCATTACAAGATGGTGCCGAGAGCCTGTGACAGTTAAGGACGCCATTACAAGATGGCGCCGAGAGCTTTTCACTTTATGATAAACAAGACCTTATTTGGTGCACTTTGAGAGCTACCCAATGGGAAGGAACCACGTGGCAGCATTGCATAGGGTGCTTTGGGGCTATTTAGGGAATAGCGGGGGCTGAGGGAAACAGAAGAAGACTAAACCAAGGGCCTAAATAAACTACTAAAAAAAGATTCCCGTGTCGTGTCTTCCTTGCTGGCGAGTGGGCACGACAAGGGGACATGGATAAATCCATGCAGGCTTGCTTTGTTTAAGGCAGTGT
>PVKS010032070.1:0-22881 GCA_004027875.1 Aplodontia rufa
CATTGGCATTTCACAAACAGAAATTCATAATGACACAAAGTCTGAGAGGCCCGTTGACAATGACATTGGGAAAATATGTTGTGGGTAACTCTCTACCTTTTCAAAAGAAAATTTCCTGAGGCAAGAGGTAAAATAAACAATCTGAATGGCCATATTCCTTTAGAAGGTAATGTAATCCATGACTGTCAACCTTCTTAAAAAAATCATCAGGACAGAGGGTTTCATTGATGAATTATGCCAAATGTTTAAGGATGAAATTGTACAAATTTTCAACTTCTGCTTTCAGACAATAATGATTTGCTTGGTTTTAATTTAATTTTTAAAAAGTCTTTTTTTAAAAGTAAAGTGCTATCCAACTGATCTATTTATTCTGGAGTAATTTTTGGTATTTTTTTTGCCCTCAAACAAATCTTTTCATTCATTTTGTTCAATCAATGAACATGGAGTTATTTGGAAATTCCTTTATTTGCTTTTTAATGTCTTTTCTCTATTTTGTTATTCATTTTCTCTTTTCTTTTTGCTTTATTTTGCTCTCTTGGATTTCTTTTTTTGATTTCCATGATATTCTATGATTCAATTCTTTTTGTCTTTGGTGAAAATGAGGTCAGTGATTTATAACATTTCTATTTTAATGTATTTATTCAGTGCTTTAATTCTGCCCCTGAAAAACTGCTTAAACTTCATCCTATAAGTTTTGATATATTGTGTTTTCATAGGAATATAATTCAAAATAGTTGGTCTTTTACACATCTTCTATATTGTTGGTGAAATTCTGTAATATTAAAATTATTAACCATAATTGGGGATTGGTCCATTTGTCCTTGAAGTTTAGCAACTTTTGCCTTACGTATTTGGAAGTGCCATTTTTTGGTTCATAAATATTTTGGGTTTATTTAATCTTCTAATGAAATGAGTACTTTATTGCTAGTAATATTCTTTGTCTAAAATCTATTTTATACTAGTGCAGGCTTTACTGAAAAAATCTTTAATGTATCAGTCTACTACACTTTCATGTTATTCTGGGAATTCCTTTAGTATTAAGAAACCTCCTATAAACTCCCATTAGTCCATTTGCACTCTTTGTATCATTATTGTCATGCTTTATATATTAAGTGCACCCAGTTGCATACACACATACCAACAAAAGTTATAAATGACACAATGAATTTTGTTAATTATAAATAACATTTAATTTTCTTAAAGAGATTTGAAAAACAAATGTGTTTATCACCCATGCAGAACATTTGTAGTGTATTTTATTCCTTTTTCTAAATTTATTTTACCACTTGATATAATTTTCCTTCTTTCTGATAGACTTTCATATTTCATGGAGTGAAGGTCAATATATGACTCATTTTTATACTTTCTGCGGTTAAAAAGTACTCATTTTACCTGTAGTTTGAAAAATGTTTCCCTGAGGATAGAATTATGTGTGAATGGGTTTTTATCTTTTTTCTTTTTGGTATTAAAGATGCTTTCCCATTTCTTCTGTCTAGAAATTTATAGTGAGTAATCTGGCATTATTTTTGGTCTTTATTACTCTAAACATAGCAATACATGGACTTATTTTAACTCTGTTTATGTAATATTGTTTACCACTGCTTTTGAGCAATTTAATTATGTTTTAAATGGCTGTAATTTTTCCCCCAAGTTGCCTCTTTGATTCCACTTATTCAGGTTCTAGATCTGTGGGTTCATAATTTTTATTAAATGCAGAAATTTTTCAGTAATTTTCTCCAAATATTTTATTTGCCTCCCTTTTATTTCCACTTATAGATTTCAATAACATGAAGCAGCCAAGAAATTATGCTATGTCATGCTCTTTCAAGGCTCCTGGATTCTATTTACTTTCTTGTTCCATTTCATTTTGAGCTGAATTGGTTATTTCTCCTTGTGTATTATTTTGGATGCTTTCTATTATTACATGTACAAGTTCACTAGTCTTTCTTTTGCAATATCTAACTTATCTCAATATCAGTAGTGTAAACTTCATGTCAGATACAAAAATTCTTATGTCTTTGATGGCTATTCAAGGCTTTTTGTTTTCCATGTCCCTACTTTCACTTGCAACATATATTTTCAACTGTATGATATCCTTTTCTATTAATTCAAAAAATATATGCCAGTTCTGAGCATGTTCATAATTTTTCTTCTCTTTGTCATATTTTTCTTCTTTGTGTATTTGTTAATTTTGTGTTATATGCTTGACATGGTGAGTTTTACCTTGTTGGATATCTTTGTATTCATATAAAATTTTCTTAGGTCTTGTGGTAGGATACTGATAAATTCCTTAGAAACAGTTTGACCTTTTCAGGTTTTACTTTAAGACTTGTTAGTTGAGTGCTTTGCTGTCATTCATTAGTCCTAAACATTATACTCCATGTACCATAACTGATGGATTGTTTAAATCTAGTTGCTGACAGCAGGTATTATTTCTAGTCTGTGTCAGCACATGATCTATAATGATTATGAAGAACTCTTATGAGGAAATATTTCATGTATATGCATATCATTTCTGTCCCAAACACTGGATCGTGGTACTCTTTAACTCCTTTGGGCTCCGTCTTAAGCAGCTTGCTCTTATTTGATAATTGTGCCAAATAAGCTTCCATGATGGAAGCTTCCATGATGCTTCCAAGCTCACAGCTCTCTCCCTCAACTCAGAGTCTATCATGCTGGATGTGGGTTTTCCACTTATAATGGTTAAATCAGTGTCAACCTGACCACTCATATGCAGCCCAAGTGTTTGGTCAGAATCTAGTATAGATGTTTCCATGCAGGTTTATTTTTTTTAGTAAATTTATCTAACTTTTACAGCATATTAATTTCAATAATAGGGAATGAATGGTATTTATCCAATCAGTACAATTTAAGAGCAAATATTCAAATTTTCAGAAAAGAAATTAAGACTCAGGACTGTAACATAGAAATTCTGCATGGCTTTGTAGCTGCCAGACTGTCATGCAGATTCATACTTTCTCATTCCCCCATAATTATATGAACTTTTTTCGTAAAACACATGCATACAAAGCAAGTGACTATCTACCTAAATGTGGATATATATCCATTCTATTTATTAATATGTAATTATTATTTTATTGATATATAGGTATATCTATATATCTTTGTCTCTCCCTCTCTATGTATCTCCATTCTATTGATTCTTGTTCTATGTAGAACTCTAATGAATACAGTGAACCTCTTTCTGATACACTGAGCATATATCTTGCCATGGAAACTTTCTTCAGAATAAAATTTACCTAATTTATTTCTGTCAAGGATCCCTTGTTGCCTATGTCCAATACCGTGAAATGCATTGCTTCACAGATATTGTCACATTTTGCATGTTTCAGTTGACCACTGGTTGCTAGCCCTTCTCTACTTCTTGTTGCAGTGGAAGTTGTCAGTAAAATACATGGTTATCACTGTATCTAATAGGGCTTTGCATTTTAGAACAAGAAGACACTTAAATCAGACTGATCGTTTGTCTATTAAAAATGTTTATGGATCCTCTGGACCTTCCCTCCACTGATTTCTATGTAATGGATGGCTACATATAGATAGGGTATCACTTCCCCCTTAGCTTATTTGTTCTCACATAGTTGCTATTTCCAATCATCCCTTAACATCAGCACCCAGAATTTGATACAATATTTTCTTAATTCCTGTGTCACTGTGGTTGACTTTTATTCTGGAAAAAAAGCATTATAAAAAATGATAAGACAACATTCTGAAATGAGCATATTATTTAGTTATCCAGATGAAAAGGCTTGGAACTGGAGTGGTGGCTCAATGCTTTCCATGCTTGCCTGGCATGCATAAGGACCTGAGTTTGAACCCCAGTACCACATACACATCTAAGTGTCAGAGCAATAAATACCAGAGGAGAAACTAAATAAAATTGACTCTCTCTCTCTCTCTCTCTCTCTCTGTCTCACTGGCTCTCACTCTCTCTTTCTCTCTTCCAACAACAACAAAAAAAGTCCAATAGCTTGCATCACCAGAGACAACATTGTACATTTACTTACATCCACCAGTGGCCAATGGCTTTATGTATCTCAGAATATGGTCAGAGTGGAGGAGAAGAGAGTGAAAAAATGCTCATATTATTTTAGATATTATTCAACCATGTAATGTCAATAGTTCACTTCAGACTTCTATGTCTTGATGTTTTGATTTTTCTTTATCTGCATTGATTTTTAAAAAGTAGCTATGGATCTACAAATGTGTGTGTGTGTGTGTGTGTGTGTGTGTGTGTATCCAAAAAGAAATAATTGAGCTTCCATTTGAAAAAGGAATTCACTTGCATTTCAGTGGAGAGCTTACAAAGGAACCCAAGAACTTGTGAACAAAAAGAATCACAAAGAGAGAGCTATCCAACCAGTAGGTCAGCCAAATTCTGCTTAAAATATGTTCTTTGAAGTTTTGAGATGCCTTGTTGTTCCTGAATAAGCATGTCTTGGTTGCCTTCCATAGTCCGGATGGATAATGTTGCATCATTTGTCCAATCTGTTAATCTATTTAATGGCTTGAATTCTTTCCCACTATTCAAGAGTCAATTGTTGAATGATTTTTGTCATGTCTAACAAAGCTGAATTACTTACCATCACTGTGGTAGGAGAACCAGTTTCCTAGTAACTTTTCAAAGGTCTGGTATTGAGGTTAGCTATGAATAACTTCAGGAAATGAGAACAAATAAGGAGAGAAATGCTGGGTCAGACCTTACATGTAAAAATATCTTTTACTGGGAAAAATATCACTATCATAATAAAGATGAAAGCAACCATGAGCACTTGTGGAATGTCTACAAAACTACTAGGTGTCAACCTTAAAGTCAATGCAATGCAATAGAATGTCTCTCTTCTAGAAAAATACAATAAATGTGTAGTCACAAAAAGAATACAAGATTAAACTTCTACATGTAGTATTTTAAAGAAATATGAATTTTTGAAATTATATTCCAAGGCTGTTACTGCCAAGACTAGAAAATAGTTGATTTAAATTTGAATAGAAATTTATTTTATTTCTCTATTTTGTTTATACACAATTAATGTGGGGCTGGAGCAGTGGCTCAGCAGTAATGGCACTTGCCTGGTATGTGCACGTACACGAGTTCTAACCCCAGCACCCACGTACACAACTGAGTGTCAGCACAATGAAAGCCATGTGAAAAACTCAATAAAAAATTGATTCTCTGCTGGCTTTGGGGTTAGATTTTTCTTCCTTTTGAAGGGCTTTGAGATGAAGCATAAACTTATTTATTTGGGATCTCTCTTCATTTTTAATGTGGGCACTCAGTGCTAAAAATTTTTCCCTTAGGAAAGCTTTCATGCTGTCCCAGAGGTTGTGTCTTCATTTTCATTCTCTTCCAAGAATTTTTGGATTACTTCTCTCATGTCCTCTTGGGTCCATTCTTCATTTGATAGAGTATTATTAAACCTCCATGAATATGTGTGTTTTCTGTTATGATTATTACTGTTGATCCCTAGGGTCATAGCATTGTGGTCTGAAAGGACACATGGGATGATGTCTACTTTTTTATATTTGCTGAGGTTATCTTTATGAACCAGAATCTGATCAATTTTGGAAAAGGATCCATGTGCTGCAGAGAAGAAGGTGTATTCTGCTAACTTGGGATGGAAAATTCTATATATGTCTATTAAGTCCATTTGGTTTATGGAGTTATGTAGATTGGAGATTTCTTTATTGATTTTTTGTTTTGATGATCTGTCTAATGTTGACAGTGGAGTGTTGAAGTCTCCCAGTATAATTGTGTTGTGATCAACGAGTGGTTTGATGTCATGAAGTAAATTATTCACGTAGTTGGGTGCACTGTTGTTTGGAGAGGAAATGTTAACTATGGTTATTTCTTCCTGTTGAAGGGTTGACTCAGGATATCAAATTCCTAACTAGCCCAATCACAGGCATTGAAATCCATATCGCAATTAAAAGTCTTCCAAAGAAAAAGATCCCAGGACCTGATGGCTTCTCCGCTGATTTTTACCACAATTTTGAGGAGGAACTAACACCCCTCCTTATTAAGTCATTTCAAGAAATTGAAAAGGAGGGAATGCTCCCATCCTCTTTTACGAAGCAACCATAATTCCGATTCCAAAACCCGACAAGGATACATCAAAAAAAAGAAAATTACAGACCAATATCCCTGTTGAACTTAGATGCAAAAATCCTTAATAAAGTACTAGCAAACTGTATTCAAAAACTTATACAGAAGATAATCCATCATGATCAAGTGGGCTTCATCAGAGGTATGCAGGGCTGGTTCAACATACGCAAAACAATTAAAGTAATTCACCACTTAAATAGAATCAAGGACAAAAACCATATGATCATCGAAATGGATGCAGAAAAGGCCTTTGATAAAATCCAGCACCCTTTTATGTTCAAAACTCTAGAAAAGATAGGGTTCAAAGGATAATTTCTGAACTATTGAAAGGCAATATATGCTAAACCCTTGGCTAGTATAATAGCAAATGGAGAAAAGCTGAAAGCATTTCCACTAAAATCTGGAATAAACAAGGCTGTCTGCTCTCACCACTTTTATTCAATATTGTCCTTGAGACCCTAGCTGAAGCAATTAGGCAAGAGAAAGAAATCAAACGGATAAAAATAGGAAGAGACGAAGTCAAACTCTCTCTTTTTGCTGATGACATGATCCTGTATCTGGAAGATCCAAAAAACTCCATCGGTAAACTGCTTGAACTCATAAACAGATTTAGCAAAGTGGCAGGATACAAGATCAACATGCATAAATCAATAGCTTTCATATACACTAATAATAATAGGACTGATGAAGAAGTCAGGAAATCGGTCCCATTCAAAATATCTTTGAAAAAAATAAAATACTTGGGAATTAACCTTACAAGGGAAATCAAAGACCTTTTCAATGAAAATTATTGATCATTGAAGAATGAAATACAAGATGACCTAAGAAGATGGAAAGATGTCCCATGCTCTTGGATTGGCAGAATCAATATAATAAAAATGGCCATTCTACCAAAAGCTCTATACAGATTTCATTCTATCCCCATAAAGATACTTATGTCATTCTTTACTGACATAGAAAAAGCAATTCTCAAATTCATTTGGAACAATAAGAAACCTAGAATTGCCAAAGCACTACTAAGCAAGAAAGATGAAACAGGCGGTTTTGCCAACCAGAATTAAAACTACACCATAGAGCCGTAGTAACAAAGACAGCATGGTACTGATATCAAGATAGGAAAGAAGATGAAATGAATAGAATAGGAGACCCTGAAACAAGCCCTCAAATCTTTAAACATCTGATTTTTGACAAAGGGGAATAAAATATTACATGGAGGGGAGACAGCCTCTTCAACAAATGTTGCTGGACAAACTGTTCAGCCACTTGCAGAAAGTTGAAATTAGACCCATATCTTTCTCCTTGCATGAGAATCAAATCAAAATGGATCAAGGAGCTAGTCATTAAAACAACTACCTTGCAACTGATGGAAGACAAATTAGGTCCAGCACTTCAGCATTTGGGAGTAGGCAAAGTCTTTCTCAACATGTCTCCTAAAGTGAAGGAAGTAAAGTCAAAAATCAGTGAATGTGATGCCATAAAGCTAAAAAGCTTTTGTGCTGCCAAGGAAACAATCAAAAGAGTCAAGAGATTTCCTACTGAAATGGAAAGAATCATGGGCTATGACTCCTCTGACAGGGGCCTCATATCCAGAATCTACAAAATCCTTAAAAATCTCAACTACAAAACACAAACAAACCAATTAATAAATGGGCCAAAGAGCTAAAGAGAAACTTCTCAACAGAGGACATTGATCAAGCCAATGAATACATGAGAAAGTGCTTCAAATCACTAGTTATCAGAGAAATGCAAATGAAAACTACATTAAGATATCACCTCATGCCAGTCAGAATGGCAAAAATGAAGAAAATAAACAATAATAGATACTGGATGGCTGTGGAGAGATAGGCACACTAACACACTGTTGGTGGAGCTGCAGACTGGTACAGCACCTCTGGAAAGCAGTGTGGAGAATCCTCAAAAAACTAGGGATGAGCCCACCATATGATCCTGCTGTTCCACTCCTGGATATTTTTCCAGGGGATTTAGAATCTGCTTATTATAGTGACACAGCAATATCTATGTTCATAGCAGCTCAATTTACTATTGCTAGATTATTGAAACAACCCAGATATCCCTCACTGGATGAATGGATCCAAAATCTGTGGTACATTTATACCATGGAATTCTACACAGCAATTAGAACTGATATTGCAGCCTTTGAAGGTACATGCATGGCTATGGAAGAAATTATTCTGAGTAAAATCAGCGTAACCCAGAGAACCAAGGGTCGAATGTCTCCACTCATCTGTGGAGGCTGAATCTATGCCCTGGCCAGTGTGAAAGTTGGTCTAGTATCACATGTTAAATCCAGATAAGGTGTAATGTTATACAACATAATGCATTTTTAGAGATATTGTGGGAAAGGGGAGGGAGGGGTAATGGTGGGTTATTCGGGGGGCACTCCTGGGGGTAATTCTAATATCCAGAATCTATACATATTTTATATTATTTTGTTAAAACTTGTATGGTTGTTCTATAATAAATCTCTCAATAAAAAATTGATTCTCAAAATTGAAAAAATAAATAATTAATGGAGTTTGGATATGGCTATCCTTTGAATGATACTGAGTACATAATTTCATATTTGTTTTCAGTCTAATAAATACAGCATTTGCTATTCTGATACATATGATAAAAATCTATCAGACAGCAATTCTGCATAAATAGTCAGAAATAAATCTCAAATAAAACTTCATATTCTAGGGAAAATTTGATGTTTTATACTTAACCCAGAGATCTAAGGGTCAATTGTCTCCACTCATCTGTGGAGGTGAGGACTAGACCCTGGACAATGAGAAAGTTGGTCTAGTAACATGAGTTAAATCCAGATAAGATGTAATGCTTTACAATCTAATACTTTTTTTAGAGTTATAATGGGAAGGGGAAGGGAGGGATAAGGGAGGGTAATTGGGGGGGCACTCCTGGGGATAAATGCAATATCCAGAATATATACACATTTTATACACATTTTATATTATTTTGTTAAAATCTTGTAAGTTTGCTCAAAAATTAAAAAAATAAAAATAAAAATACTTCAACTAAAAAAAATTAACATTTTTAAAAAAAATCAGTTGTGTGATGTTTATAGGAGATATACTTTAGATTCATGTAAACAAAAAAGAAAAAAGTAAAAGAATATAAAAAAGATAAATCATGCAAATAGAAACTACAAGAAACCTGAAATGATTATACTAATATCAAATAAAATAGACTTCAAAACAAACAAACAAAAATAATGTTATAGAGTGCACCTAGATCATTACAGCCTAAGTTCATTCTACTTTTTTTGTTTTTGTTCAAACTGATTCTCAAACCCACTTATAGCTGTAATCTCAGCTACTCAGTAGGCTGAGGCAAGAGGATCTCTAATTTGAGGCTGGTCTAGGCAACTTAGTGAAACCCTGTCTCAAAATACAAAATAAAACATCAAAATTCCCTGAAAAAAAAAGAAAAGATAGGAAGACTGAATATATATGTAGTAGGCTGAATAGCATCACTTTAAAATAAATGTCCATGTGGCATCTCATATTATCTCATCTGCAAACAGGGTCATTGCAGAAGTAGTTAGGATGAGGTGATATTTATTAATAATAATGCCTAAATCTAGTTTCTTAATTCTCTTGGGATGCTATAGCAAAATAACAGAGACTGGGTTATTTGAAGGAAAAAAGGCTCAGCTAGAGTTTCAGAGGATGAAAGTCCAGAAATTGGACAGTGTAATTTTTTTGGCCTCTGATGAGGACTTCGTGACTACATCAACATGTTGGATAGCATCAGATGATGGGAGCACACATAAGAGTATGCCTACTGCATGTGGAAGAAATCACAGGATGAAAAGGGAAGCAGGAGACTGGGTAGGGCCAGATTTACCCTTTTAGAACAAGTCCATTTCTCACAAAATAACTGACTCCTGTGAGACCTAACCCACTATGTGAGAACAGCATTAATCCCTTCAAAAAGAGGCTCATGGCCCAATCACCGCCACTAGACTCCACCTCTTACAGGTGTCACCTCCTTTCAATATCACATTGGGATGCCAGCACCTGAACCTTTGTAGGACAAACCACACCCAAACCCTACCAATAGGTGTCCTCTTTATGAGTACGCAGACACATTGACTAGATGGAATTAGCCACAAGCCAAGGGGTGCTAAGGATTCCAACCACCAGAAACTATAAAAAGGCATGGAACAAATCCTCCTCTGGACAATTAGCAAGAATCAGTCCTTCGGACACCACAATTTTTATAATTCTGACCTCCTAAAATAAATTTATGTTCTAAGCCATTCAATTTGTCAACATTTATTAAATAAAGCAGCCCTGGGAAAGTAATAAAGCATATTCTAATTAAATTAAAAATTCATTAAATTGACTATACCTCACTTTCTTCTAGAGCTTTGCATCACCTAATTTTTAAATCAAGATACCACAAAAGATACTTTAGAAGTAATTTTCCAAAGCCACATAATTAATTGCTTTACCCCATAAAATTATTTCACATATCATTGTTCAACATAGTTCTTTTCTAACAGGAAACATATAAATTAAAGGATCATTTTAAAGTGATTAAGCTAGTTTCTTTTAATGCCTTTCCTTAACAGGACAGATTAGCCTGTCTTTAGTAAACTAAATAATTAATTAATTATTTTTAAAGAGAGAGGGACAGTGAGAGAGATAGAGAAAGAGAGAAACAACTTTATTTAGTTTTCCACATGGTTTTAGTTGCTCTAACATAACACTTAGTTGTGAACATGGTGCTGGGGTTTGAACCTGCATCCTCATGCTTGCCAAGCAAGCACCAAAACCGCTCCAGCTCCAATTAATTAATTTTTTGAGACAGGTCTAAGTTGCTGAGACTTGTTCCAGTTTGTGATCCTCCAGCCTCAACCTCCCAAGTCAGTGGTAAGAACCGATCTTCCAAATGAGCAATTTGCACAGCTTCCAAATTGTAAATTATAAGAAACTCTCAGCTGAGACCCTCTTTGAGACTTTCCTTGGCTAAAGAAAGTTACTTTGCTGTTTCTCCTTCCTGTGGGCTGCCCACATAAACTGTCTACAGCTGTTCCCTTTGTATGTTTCCAGAGGATGTAAGCTCATTATAATGGCAGAGACCCATGAAGATATATGACAAAGGTTGAGCAGCAAACGTTAAAATTAGCAAAACCATATGTATTTTCTGATCCGTAATCCATGCTATATCTACTATTTCTCTGTAGAATAAAGAAAACCAAACTAAAGAGAGAGATTAACTGTAAGACACATAAAAAGAGTGACAGAAAGGTGAAGAGAACCCAATAATGTGGAAAAAAGCTATTCTGAAAGGACAAGTGTTATGAACAAGTATTATGGATTTTAAATTATGATTGAATTTTTGCAATCTTTCTCAATGGTGGATAGTGTTGACCTGAGAAAAAGTCTAGTAAGCAGCTTACCTAGAACAAACCTCACCTTTTCTCTCTATTCTGCCATCCCACTGTGAAATAATGAAAAAATAGTAGAGAAGCAGGAAGCAATTTATTTTCTGCACATTAGATTCTTTACTGTAAACTAGAATGATCCAAAGTAATATTGGATATAAATGATATAAGTAATGTTACATTGGCAAAGAGGTTATGACCTCAAATTTTCCTTCCAATCTGTTAAAAGTTTTACAGAGTAAACTTTCCCTCAGAATAGATTGTTTAACCATCAAGTAGGAGTAATTTGCATGGTGCAATCCTGGTTCCTAAAGGAAATATCCACCTCTGGATTAGATTTTTATAATCAGTCTTATGCCCAAAATTAGCTTTAGGATGAAGTCTTAAAGATGACCTTGATTTATTTAGCTGGTTAGTCCGTAGATACTTTATGGAGTTCAATATTCTAAAGGCTGATCAAAAAGGAAAATTTTAATGTTCTATATGAGGTCATTAATGATATTACTGAATGAAATTAACGGAAGGACAATCTCAATGAACCTTTTTGTAGTTCTAATAGCATGCCCCTGGGAAAATTAATAGCTTGTGTGAATTGGTGTCTATTTTCTTTATCTCATTTTGTTTATCTGGCTTAAGTAGATAACAGTTGGTTACACTGAATATAAATTAGAAGCATTTTTTGTTTTGTAAACTTGACTCTTATGAAAATAAATGCATGGACCTTTATAAATCCAAGGAGAATTTTTATAGAAAATTTGTAACAACTTCTGAAAGTTGATGCTATTTTATGGAAAATAGTAGAACTGTATCATTTTCTGTGTGGAATGACATTAGTGAAAATGTGATTCAGCTGTTTATTTTAGTTTTGATTTGTGAATAATTACTCCAGATGATAAAGTTAAAATTACCCCAGATGATGATGGTTTAAGACTCTCAAGTAATCAGGAAAGAATGCATTATCCAAAGAGCCAAATCCCGAGACAGTGTACACCCTCATAATCTTGGTAAGGATTTTTTCGCCATTTGTTTTTGTTTATTGACCTGTCATTTGCATTGTTTTTTCTACTGAACTTTTCCTCTGATTTATTATTTTGTTTAAACTGGTGAGAATATTATTAACATCTTTCCTTTTCTTCAAAGTATTTTCCATCCTTTATTGGAAATAGTTATCTTTTACCTCATTGCATTTTCATAACAGAGAATATTAAGTATGTGTGAGGAGGGTGGAGGGAAGGCTCAAAAGGGGTTGAGGAATTGCTTCTCTGACCTACAATAGAGGCCTTGAGAGTTGCTAATGGAGAGGTTCAGAGTGGGCAGGAAGGATGATGTTCTGTTCTCTCCTTGTCCACTTGCCCTGTCTCAGACTTGACTGCTAAGCATTTCTTTCTATTATATTATAATTCCAAAAAAATTCCCCAAATTTGGCAATTTTCAAAGTACTGTATTTAGTACTACTCTTGTTTGTGTAGAAGTTTCTGTATTTTAAATGGAAAACATGGGTGGGATGGAATTGGACACAGGTAACTTAGCCACTGTTGCAACCTGAAGTCAGCAATCTCCTTTTTTAAGTCATGTTTTTAATACTAAAGCCTGTCCCTATCCCAATTCTGCTAACCTGCATAGAGCTGGTTAGACAGGCAGGGGAAGAGAACCATAGGATGGGATGTGGCAACTAGCATGGGTCTTCATTGAATTCAAGCACCCATAGGTAGCCTGTATTCCACTTTTTATGTACAGTGCTAGTAAGCAATGTGTGTAAGCATTGAACTTTCTGCAAAGGTTTGAGAAGCCACACCATTCAAAAGAGAATGAGAGGGGCTAGAGTGGTGGCTTCACAATTATGGCAATTGCTGGGCATGTGCAAGGATGTGGTTTGACCCTCAGCACCATGTACACCAGGAATTGTCAGAGCAACAAAAGCCATGTGAAAAACTAGATAAGGTGAATCTCTCTCTTTTTTTCTCTCTCTCTCTCTCTCTTTCTCACTGCCCTTCTCTCTCTTAAAAAAAAAGATGAGAATTTGTAAAAAAAATCTGTCTAGGAACAAGTCATGATCATGTGCCAGAACATTCATAAATAACTCATCTTAGCATTAATGAATAGTGAAATGCTCCGGACTTGGAATAGTGCATGTTTTAAATTTTTTATTCAATAAATATGGTCTTACAACTAGGAGGGGTTCACCATCAAACAATCAAGAACAAAAGTGTAATGACAGAACAAGCCAGTACTGGTGCCAGACCATGGTTTCCCCACTTGGGTTCCCCACTTTACTTAAGCCCCAAGGTAATTGGACTTCTCATGGAAGTCAGAGGTTCTCCTCAGATTAGATTCCCCAATACTACCTTCCTCTGGTCATCTTGATGTCCTTCCTATTCCCTTCCCCCTCCCTACATCCTTCAGGAACCTAAGCACAGTTCCCCATGATCATGTACGAATTCATACATGTTGAGGTAAGTGTTAGGTTAGCCACCTAATGTTCTGTTTCTGCCTAAATTCTAGCTTGCACAAGTGAGAGAAAACAGCCCTTGAGTCTCTGAGTTTGGGATACTTCACTTAGCAAAATTTTTGTCCATCTCCATCCTTTTGGCTGCAAATGCCTTAATACCATTTTCTCTAATAGCCAAGTAGCATTCCATTGTGTATATGTACCAGTTTATGGATCCATTCACCAAGTAAGGGGCATCTGGTTTGGTTCCATAATTTAGCTATAGTAAATTGAGCTGCTATAAACATTGATGAATCTGTATCTCTACAGTAAGCTGATTCCAGCTCTTTTGGAAAGATACCCAGGAGTGGGATAGCTGGGTCAAAAGACAGCTCCAGCCCTAATTTTTGGAGGAGTCTCCACACTGCTTTCCAGAGTGGCTGTACCAGTTTGCAGTCCCACCAGCAATGTATCAGTTGGAACAGTGCATTTAAAAATGACATCCCTGACCAAGTGGTACAATGTGTCTGAGGGCCCATGTCTCTGAAAACAATAAAGAAGAATCAAACAGTTATCCTAGTCAGGGGCTCTAACCAGCAAGGCAGAGAGAATCTGGAAGGAAGGGTTCTGATTGGTGGAGGGCAGTTGGTTCCGATGGACCTTGTTTTCGTTTCTCGGTTATATCTGCTTTTCTAAACAAACACTGGCAGAATTTTGGATTGCATTTCCTCTGCAAAACGTGTTTGAGGTCCTTGGCTCAAACTTTAAAAGGCAGGGTGTCAATTCTGTTAACAGCTGGGCCCAAGCATCATTGAAAGAGTTGGTTTTGCAGCAGGAGAAACATAAGGACAAATTTACCCATTGGGAACATACTTGGACACGTTCTCATTGCAACTTCTTAATTTTCCATAATGAATGAGAACTTATTTCAAAAAGGGTTGGCCAATATTTTCTGTGAAAACAGACAGTAAATATTTGAGGTACTGTAGACTAGAGAGTCTTTATCAAATCTGTTTAACTGTTACTGGACTGTGAAAACATCCATCAACTTTGTGGTGATTGTTTTATTTTCCTTTTTTTACCCCTAGAGCTGGGGATGGAACCCAGGACTATGCACATGCCAGGCAAGGGCTCCACCATGCAGCCACAGCCTCAGCCCTGCCATTGATTTTGTGTAAACAAGTGCACTTAGTTATGATTCAATAAAACTTTATTCATGGACACAGGAATAAAATTTCCTATAATTTTTTTGCAGAATATTTTATTTTATTTTATTATTTTTATTTGTTAAACATGGTCTTACAATTGGAAGGGGTTCATCATCAAGCAATCAAGGACAAAAGTATAATGACAGAATAAGCCAAGGCTGGTGCCAGTCCATGGTTTTCCCCCTTGGGTTCCCAATGCTTCCATATTTCCTCCTACTTAAGCCCCAAGTTAATTGTACTTCTCCTGGAAGTTGGAGCTTCCCCTCTGATTAGATTCCCCCATACTACCTCCATCTGGTCTCCTTGATGTCCTTCCAATTCCCTTCCTCCCTTCTTGCCCCTCTACATCCCCCAGGAACCTAGGCAAAGTTCCCCATGATCAACATTCATACATGTTGAGGGAGTTGTTAGGTTAGCCATCTGTCATACTGTTTTCACTTGTAGTCTAGCTTCCACAGATGAGAGAAAATATTCGTGGTTAGGTAGAGTCAATATCATCAAAATGGCCATTCTACTCAAGGCCCTATGCAGATTTAATGCAACCCCTATCAAGATACCAATGTCATTCTTCATGGAAATAGAAAAATCCATAATTTAAATGTTGCAAAATAACCTCCTTTTGATTGCTTCAACCATTAAAAAATGTACACAAAGCCATTATTAGCTTGCAGTCTATACAGAAACAGGCTGTGGGCTGGATTTGACCTTGGGGTGATAGTTTGCTGGAACCTGGTTTAAAGAAAAAGACGCAGGCTGTTTGGGAAAAAGAGACTTGGTGAGAAGTTGCAGTTGAGGTAAGAATAAAGTCAAATGAGTTCTTATTCTCCTGTTTTTCGGGAATAGGAATGCTAGATTAAATATCAGGTACCCAATTAAATTTGAATTTCAGATAAGCAATGAACAATTTTTAACATAAAGTATGTCCCAAGAAATATCTGGGGATATACAGGTGTCCATCTGTATCTACAAATTCTGCATTTGCAGATTCCACAATGTACAAATAGAAAATATTTGGGAAAAAAGATGTCCATGTTAAACATGGACATACTTTTTCCCTGTCATTATTCACTAAACAAATAAGCAGAATAACTGTTCATGCAGAATTAAGTACTACAAGTAATCTAGAGATAATTTAAAGTCTATTGAAGGAGGTAGCATAAGTTATAGGCCACTACTGTGCCATTTTATATAGGGCACTCCTGGAACTGATTCCAGGCAGATACAGAGGGACAACTCTTCTTATGCTAAAAAAAAAAGCAAAACAAAACACCAAACCCCCCAAAATATCTATTGTTATCTGAAATTTAAATCTAACTAGGTGTTTTACATTTTTATTCATTAAATGTGACAACTTTCTTTGAGGATCTAAAATAGTAATGGTGAACCCTTAGGCAAGTGCGTTATAGCATATTCAAATACTGAGGCAATCCCTCTGTACTGCCTCAATTCCTGACCATTCATGTGGATACTAAACATTCCAAAACCTTGATTTTTGGATGCCCAGCCTCCAGAATGGTGAGGAATAAATGTCTATTCTTTATAAATTAACCCAGCATCAGGTATTCTGTTACAGTGTTACAAATAGACTCAGTCTCAGTTTCCATGTCTGTAAAATGGTGAAAACCTATATCAGTATTTAAACTTCATTGACTTTTAGTGAATATCAATTCTAAACAAAACAAAACAAACTGAAAACTTCTTTATGAGTAACTCCTAATAAGAAGTATTTTACATCTCTCTCCATTGTCATGGGAAAAGAATGAACTTCATAGCTCTGACATTTCAAAATGATGCAGGGTAATTAGTTGGTTTCCTTTGGTGCATAGAGTTAGATCTGTCAGTTGCAACAGATACCATTTGGATTACAGAATAAAGTGTGTTCTAATTTCCAGAGACTTTTGGTTTTGTTTAAAAGCACGAGCACAGTATCTTCAGGTGATCACCTGACCTTTTGTTCAGAATGCTGACAACTGAGCAATTAAAACAAGTGGAGTCTTGGTGATGTGGTGTTTGTTTTCTACGTAGGTCTAAAGGAGTACTGTGAAGAATGATGCATGCATTTAGTGGACAGGGGGAGGGAATCACAGGCAGGCATGTGGGGGGCAAAAGAAGTTAAACAAAAAAGGAAAAGGAAAAATAGAACAAACTATAAGTTCCTTAGGTGGGCCTTATCATCCTGTACAATTCCTCTAGTCTGGAGATGGTGAGAAAATAGTGCATGCTTACTCCTTTATGAGTAATTTCATAAAATCCACTCTGTCCAAAACTTGGGCATCCAACATGGCTTGCTCCAGAGACCCCACCTGCAAATGAAGTCACTGAGTTAGTCTGCCCCAGGGTCTAAGGATGCAGTTCTTTGGCATTTGCCAGAAAAGCTTAAAAATGGATGGCTTGATGTTTGGTAAATGTTCAGCACATCCAAGAACATGCTAGAGAGGCTGCTTCCACCACCACATCCTCTGCTTTGTTTTTGGTTTTGTTTGGTTTTTTGGGTTTTTCATTTTCTTTTGTTTTGTTTTTGGGTGGGGAGGCTACTTTTGGAAATAGAAGTCAGGGATTTCTAGGTCCAAAAGCTATTTCTTCTCTGAACTACTTTTTCATTCTGAATCCTGAGAGGGTGCAAGAGTTGATAGGGCTTTTCCTCCTGCAAATCCCTGAAAAACTTCAGCAGTGTCATAGAAGAGCCATAGTGATTGCTTTACTGTCTTCACTGTTACCTTCCATGGGCTCTGAATGACACTCCTGGCTGACTTGAGAAGAGGAACCCAAATACACAGGCCAAGGGGCCTAAATAGATGCTTGATTTCTGTGTAGAAATTGGCAAGAGGGGCAAGCTGGTGTCACTTAATTAAAAACAGTGCAACTGGGCTGGAGCATTGGCTCAGCAGTTTTGGTGCTTTCCTGGCAAGCACGAAGACCCGGGTTCAAACCCCAGCACCATGTACACAACTGTTAGAGCAAGTAAGGCCATGTGAAAAACTCAATAAAGTTGTTTCTCTCTTTCTCTGTCTCTCTCACTGTCCCTCTCTCTTTAAAAACAAACAAACAAAAACAAAACATTGCAACTCCGGATTTGCCACTGGCTGGCTTTCTCTTTCTTTTCTTCTTTTTTCTCCTCCTCCTCCTCATTCTTTTCTTCTTCTTCTTCTTCTTCTTCTTCTTCTTCTTCTTCTTCTTCTTCTTCTTCTTCTTCTTCTTCTTCTCCTACTTTTCTTCTTCTTCCTTCCTTCCTTCCTTTCTTTCTTCTTTTCTCTTTCTTTCTTCTTCTTTCTTCATCTTCTTCCCTTTCTTTGGTACATTTGAGCATTGAACCTGGGGCCTGAAACATGCTAGGCAAGTAGTCTACCTCTTAGCTACAGATTTTCATTTAATTCCTTTCACAAAAATTTCTCTGTGCCCACATTCCTTGACAAATATTTTCATGATAGCAATCCATTAGTTCTACATGAAGACAACTGCTAAGCTCAGCCAGAGCCTCTTGGGGGAAAGGAAGTGTTAAAAGAAACCTTCCTGTAAGTGGTATGCTTCCAAGCACAGAAATCAAATTTCAGTCTGCTAGGTTACCCGCGATGGATGCATGTGTACACCACCCAATGCGCAATTTTTCAAGATTTATTTGTGGTAGAGTCAATTGAGGGATATAAACCAAGAGCAGTTATATAAAGCTATGGTTCCTCAAATTGTTCTTTGGGTCCTGTCCTCAGCCACCAGGACCAGATGGCACCTGCACAGGAATGGAGGCCTGCTAATTCTACACCCTGAGACATGACTAAGTTGTAGACCAGCAGGTGGCGCCTCCACTTGGATATAGCAAACTCTTCCTTCGCCCACCTCAAAGAAAGGAATTCCACCCTTTTATTTTAATTCATACAAATTTTTTTTTTTTACTCAGAGGTTTCCAAAACATTTTATTTTGCAGACCACTGGCATGCTGCTTTTGAGGACCAACATCTGTATAAACTCCTATAAAATGTCGAATATTGCCAGTCTGTGGCAGCCTCCTCCGCACTGCCCACCACTGAGGGCTTCGGTCCCAGGTGTATATGTGAGGGTGACCTGTGGCCCCTGGCTTCCAGGAAGCTTCCTGTCCAGCAGAGGATTCCTTTGGCAAGGATCAATTGGTGTGGAGTGCGGCTGTGGTACTGTGAGCAGGAAACTTTCAGAGCCTTGCCCCAGCCTGGTGCTTGAGGTGCTTTGGCTCCTACAAACACACGTGAGGATGTGGTGCACTCATGCCTAACAACTGGAACCCTCCCAACTGCTTAGTAGGTTAAAATATAAGGAAGCCTCTTCAAGTAACACAGACAACCTCTTTGGATTGCCTATTTGTTCTAGAACTACAAAACTTAATTCAAGAAAGTATAGGTCCCATGAAAGACTTTAAAGTTTTATAAAACTAAAATCTAGTTTTCCCAATAAATTTTACATTAGGCAAAACCCTCCCAACACTTCTAAAATACTACTAAAAGGGGCATCTTATTATACAAGAGCAATTAAAAATTAAATATTTATTTGAATAGCAAGTTTTAAGTTCAAGCTGCAATGTTGGCAATGCAGATTTTAAAGAGATCACAAAAAAGCATGCACAAAAATTACTAGCGCAAAGGACAAAATTAATGCTAGGAATTAGGCTAAAGAGCTGCTGACTTTAAGAAACCAAAAGGCCTGAAATTAATATACAAAATATAAAATGTATTAAACACTATCATCCACGCAACAGTCTTTATTACTGATTATATTTAAAAATTATTTGCTTAAGTATATTGTAATTGTAAATGAGTATCATACACGAAACCCCTATTGGAAGGCAATTCGTTGTGGCATTATAGAACATCTAATTACATTGCAAAAAGTGTTCTTTTTTTGCTACCAGTAAAGAAAAGTTAATGATATGACTGTAAATATCAGGAAGGTTACAAAAAATATATTTTTGTCTTCAAAGTGCTTTCCATGCATATTGAAGCACTCACCTTGTTGTGGATGCACTATTGGAGAATTTCTTGGGTCAGAGATGCTCTTAAATTACTAGTCTCAGATTTACAAATCAAAGACACAAAGAAATCATGCACCCTTCTTACTACTGGGAGACAATCGTGTCACTTACCAATTCTGTCCTTCCATAATACCTTCCCAGACACAAAAAATGACCAGACTGATATGATAAATACACATAAAAGGAAAAGACACAAACTGTTTGTGACACTACTCTCAGTAATGTCTGTGCTGTGTGAAAGCACCTTTACAAAGAGCCTATGCAGCAAGAGATACACATCTAAAGATTCCAAATGAATCAAAAGTATTGGATAACAATATAATTCTCAACTCAGAAACTGCCTCAAGATTAGGTGCATCTTCAGTTAATGTAGCAGGAAAAGAAGGCCATGGATTTCATTTTATTCATTGTATCCTCTCACAAATCAACCTAAGGTTACCAGATGTGTAGACACAATGAGATTTTTATTGTTGCTTACAGTCTTTAATTGAATTGATGATAAAGGAAATAGATTTATCTAAAAACAAAACCAAATAGCTGTTTCTGTCTACATTAAGAGGTGCACCAGATGTGGGATGCACATTTTGAGTGGCCACTTGTGGTGCAACTTTGATGATCCAGGGCTTGTCTGTGATTCTGGCGGTAGGGTTGCCCTTCTCTACAATCCCAATAATTCAAGCTTGATGCCCTTCAGCATACTTTGGGGACTGTATCTCTGCACAGAATGGAGCTCCTTGCTCACATGGTAAACAGACTAGAAAGCCTCCTGACATCCTCAGACAGGTTCCATGCATGAGATCAAACGTTCCCACAGGCCTTGCTCACAGCAGCCATCTTGGCCAGCACAGGGAGGTTGTGAATCACAAATGACACCTCATTCCTCTGTTGCTTGGCCAGGTTCTGTGCATCGCCCAAGATCCCGAAGCCCGTGATGTCAGTAGCTGCATGGGCATCAAGTGTGTGCATGAGTCCAGCAGCTGTCCTGTTAGGCCATGCCATATTCATCATCGCTTCTTGGTACACCAACTCTGCGACTTCTTGGGTGACAACTAGATTGATTTTATTCCATTTTCAGGAATATCTAGTCACTGATGCACAGAGACAGCGACTTGTGATCCCAGAGGTTTTGTCAAAATAAGTACATTTCCTGGTACTGCATTACCTGGCAAGATAAATTCATTGGACTGGCAGACTGTTGTAGCAACTCCTCCTAGAACAATCCAGGGGTTTAATACTGTTTGGCCACCTGTTATAGATGTTCCTGCTTCTCAGCTGCATCTTTAAAACCCTGTATGATTAGGGGCATCACTTTATCCCTTTCCCTGTTGGTCATTTTATTACTGACTCCAACGAACATCAGCATATTATCACATTGTGACCCCCATTGCGTGCAGTTCACTGAGGACATTGACACATGCTGTCCTGCTCATCATGTAAGGGTCCTCTATGATAGGATAAATGTAATCTGTGGTTTGAACCAAGGAAAGACCACGTGCCTCAAAGGAATGACACAAGTATCCATTCCAATGCCAAGCCTTGGCATAAAGGCTCCCAGAAACTGCTCATCTTCTTGGAAGTGGTTCTCTTATAAAGATTCCAGCAATTTCTGCAGGACATCTTGGGGCACTTTGCAGCCTGTGCCCTTCAGTTCCGTGAATCTGGTTATCCAGAAGCTCTGATCCAATTCATAACTTTCCGGGTTAAAGGACTCCTGAGTAGACGTGGTTCTGGGGCCCACACTTCTCACAGTTCAACCCCTCCCCTCCCTGGTTCCACTGGGTGTTTTACTTCTGATCTACCTACCTACCTCCCAGGCCCAGATGTGCACAGGGGGCTGGACACTGTGGCATTGGTACAGGGCCCAGGTGATCTCCATGAGGCCCATGGCACAGGCAGCCCGGGAGTTAAGGATGGCTCTCGGGGACACCTTAAGTCTCAGGCTGCCACCTTCAAAGGGACAGCAGGCCCAGCCCATGCTTTGTGCAGCCTTTCAGAGCAGAGTGGGCCAGGCAGAGGCTGCCTGCTGGGCCATGTCCACTTGGGCCGGGTGGGGGCAGGGAGGGCCGAAGGCGCTGAGCCCCAGACAGCGAGTCGGCTCTCCCACCGTGCACACGCATGCCTCCTCCACCACACTGCATTTTATGTATTCTTAAAGACATGTTAAAGGATAGTATTTGAGCTGAAAATTGCTATCAAAGGCCAAAGATGGCAATATATGGATGTTAGGTGATGTGCTTATTTATACCTTCCACCAGGGGGCAGCATTTCCTCAAATATAAGAAGAGGTGCCCAGGCCAGGGACTGCTAACACAAAGGAAGACAAAATAAGATTATTTCACCCTAAAGAAAAAGTAATAGCTTACTGACCCACTTTCAAAAACTCTTTAAATAAACACCATTACCCAGAGAGAGAGGGGCTTCTTCAAGATGGCGTTCTGAAGACAAAAGGCTTCCACTGCACCCCCGTGACTGATCAGGATATCTCCGGCTTCTCATCAGTTTTTTAAGGTGCATTTTGGGAAATGGCATTATGAATCACCAGTTCTGATCTCAGCATTGGTTTTGGGGAATAGAAACCTACCAGCGAGCGAACAGGGATTCTTTGTCCCGCGCACCCGCGCGGTGGTGCCCGCCGGCTGGCCCGCCGGCAGGCATTTGCACTCTCCAGCCTACATTCCCGCTTGCCAGAGTCCCTTCTGCAGGGGGGGAAAA
>PVKS010032071.1:0-22893 GCA_004027875.1 Aplodontia rufa
ATTCCTGCACCATCCTTTCCCTTCATCCAGACCAACAGAAGTGGGGTAAGTTCCTTGCGTTTCCCTTGGCCTTCCAGTTGTACCCTCCACTGAGAGGATCTGCCCATAAGTTGCACACCAGACCCCCACCACTTCATTTTAGTTCCCAGTGGGCTGAGGAGATGTCCCAGTCCCCAACTTGCCCCCACCCTCCATTTGGGTGAACACAGTCAAAATTTGAGATGCCTCTTTTTGGTCCTCTTCACTCTCAGGTAATACTGGAAGGTCATTGGAAACATCAGGTCTTCCTTGAACCTCAAAACTCCTTTGGGCTGTCTATACATTAATTTTACCAAATTAGGACTCACCCAAGACTTTCACCGTAAGCGACTGGTCTTTTAATCAACTGTGGCCTGGCCTCAGTACACTTTAGACAATGGCTCAAGATGGCCTCCAGAAGGAACTTTTGACTTTCAGATCCTCTCTGATTTGGGCCATTATTGTCACCGGACAGGGAAATGGTCAGAAATGTCTGATGTTCAGGCCTTTTAGGATTTGTGCTCTCGTCCTACCCTTTGTTTTACCTGTTGTACAGGCCAAGTTCTTCTGGCCAGGGACAGTCCTGATTCTCTCCCCCATTGTTCTCCTGCATCTTCCTCTTCCTTTTCAGACCCACCGGAACTGCTCTCAGCTCCACCCTCCCACTCTCCCCCTCATTACCTAGGTCAATCCTCCTCTTCCTCCTCCCTCCTAAACTACAATCCCTCCACCACACCCTTCTCCCACAGCTCCTCCTCTTCCTCAACACCCTTCTGCTCCCCCAGAAGGTGCCTCCATCCACTCAATTCCTAAGATCCCTCTGCCCCCTTCTCCCTTGGCTACCACTCCTCCTCCTCCTCAACACCCTCCCCTCTCTATTCCTTTTCCCCGGGAAGGTCCCTCCACCCACTCGATTCCCTTCTCTCCTGTTAAGCACCCACACTCAATCCCATCAGACCCTCCCATCACCCAACCCTGAATTCCTTTGTCCTCTCCAGGAAGTGGCTGGCACCAAGAGCATTGTGTGGGTCCATGTCCCATTCTCACTCTAGGAACTTTCCCAAATTGAAAAGCACCTACGTTCTTTTTCTGCGGATTCTTCTACTTATATTAAGGAACTCAGATACCTTTCTCAGGCCCATGACCTTACCTGGCAAGACGTCTATGTCATTCTTTCTTCCACCCTTACCTCAGATGAATAAACCCGCATCGAGCAGGTGGCATGGGATGATGCCGACCAAATCTGCCTAACAGACATTACCCTACCCACAGGCGCAGCGGCAATTCCACCCAACAAGCCCAATTGGAACTACCAGGAAGGCCAGCAAGGCCGCCACAGCTGTGCTCGCATGGTTCAACACCTCATAGCAGGCATGCAGGCAGTCTCCAATAAAGTGGTGAACTCTGATAAACTCAGGGAAATTACCCAGGATCCAGATGAGAATCCAGCCCCATTTTTCAACCACCTTACAGAGGCCCTTACCAAATATACTAAACTGGAGCCTGAATCTCCCTCTGGGGCTACAGTGTTAACAACCCATTTCATTTCTCAGTCAGCCCCTGATATTAGCAAAAAGCTCAAATGAGCTGAGGAAGGCCCTCAGACCCCTATCTAAGATCTGGTAAAAATAGCCTTAAAAGTCTATAATGCCCAAGAGGAATTGGCCAAACTGGCCAGGCAGGCTCATTTACAGAACATGGTAACACTCCAAACCCAAGCCCTGGTAGCTGCCTGTGGCCTGAGGCTCCAATGAAAGCTTCAAGGCGGAACCAGCCGTGTCCTCCAGGTGCTCGCTTCAAATATGGACACAAACGGTCACTGGGCCAATGGTGTCCAAACCCATGGCCCCCCTCTAAGCCATGTCCCACCTGCAAACAAGCAGGGCACTGGAAGAGCGACTGCTCTATGGCCACCCCACCCCCATGCCTCCACATGGGGGTGTGACCAGCCAGGTGGTCCCTTCCCTTGAGCTATTGGGATTTGCTGAAGACTGAAGGAGACTGGACTCGAGGACCCCCATCACCATCACTAAGGGTAATGCTCCAGGTAGCGGGTAAGTCCATAACTTTCCTTGTGGACATGGGGGCTACCTATTCTCTCTTGCCTGCCCACTCTGGGCCTTTGTTTCCTTCCCAGATTTTGGTTATAGGAACTGATGGGAAACCCTCCTTCCCAAAAAGAGCAGCTAAACTAGCCTGTTCCCTGGAGGGATACCCTTTCACACACTCTTTCCTGCACATTCCCTCCTGTCCAGTTCCCCTCCTACGCAGAGATGTTCTCCAACTCCTAGGGGCCACCTTACAACTCTTCCCCAGGGACACTACTAATCACCTTCTCCTACCCTTCATTCTTACACTCTCAAGCACCCTCACACCACCTACTCTACCACTGCCTCCAGACCTGGTCGACCCTCAAGTCTGGGACACCTCTAAGCCAGTCATAACCTCCCTCCATAAGCTAGTCCTTATTCAACTGAAACCTCAAACTTGATTTCCTTTACATCCTTAATTTCTTATCTCCCATACCCACAGGGAGGGACTTAAACCCATCATAGACTGGTTGCTTGCTCAGGAACTCCTCATCTCTACCGATTCCCCCTGCATCACCCCCATACTGATAGTGCGCAAGCCCTTAGGGGGAGCTTGGTCCGGGATCTCCACTTAATTAATGAGGCAGTTATTCCCACCCATCCAGTGGTTCCTAACCCTTGCATTCTTCTTTCCCACATCCCCCCTTCTACTACTCACTTCACAGTCCTACATCTCAAAGATGCATTCTTCATAGTTCCTGTCCACCCTGACTTCTATACCTCTTTGCCTTCACATGGTAGGACCCTGTGTCCTTTAGGTCCCAACAGCTGACTTGGACAGTTTTACCCCAAGGCTTCCAGGACAGCCCCCATCTCTTTGGGCAAGCTCCAGTTCAGGATTTGGCTACCTGTGACTTGGAAATAGCATTCCCGTCAATATGTGGATGACCTTCTTCTGTATATCTCATCCCTCAAAACCTCCCAAGCTCACACTGCTCAGCTCCTTAACTTCCTTGGATCTTGGGGCTATCAGGTCTTTCTAGCCAAGGCCCAACTCACCACCTCTTCAGTCACCTATTTAGGAATATTCCTCACTCCTACCTCTAAAAGCCTCACAACAGACAGAATCCAAAGCCTCTGTGACCTACAGCTGCCTGAAATGGCAGATTACATCCTCTCCTTCCAGGGTTTGGCTGGCTTTTTTAAACATTGGGTCCCCAACTTTGCACTTCTTGACAAACCTCTATATCAGGCAGCAAAGGAGACCCCTCATGGGCCTCTCACCTCCCCCAATATGGTAACCAACTCTTTTTTTTTTTTTAACAAGTTCAGAGATGCTCTCACTTCTTCCCCCATACTCTCTTTCCTTAACCCTAACCGTCCTTTCCACCTCTTCATGGATTAAAGACAAGCCATTGCCACTGGCCTCCTCGATCAACCAACTGGACCTTGCTATAGATCGGTGGCATCTCTCTCCAAGCAACTCAATTCTACAGTCCATGGATGGCTACCATGCCTCCAAGCACTGGCAGCAGCAGCTGAATTAACTGAGGAAGCCCTAAAACTCACCTTACTCCAACCAATAACTGTATTCTCCACCCATCGACTCCAGGACCTCTTTAGCAATAAGTCCCTTCCCCTTCTGGGCCCATCATGGATTCAAGAATTTCACCTCCTCTTTATAGAAAACCCCACCATTACTCTCTGTTCTTCCTCTTCTCTCAATCCTGCTACACTGCTCCTACTGTCCCCACCTGTCTCAACCACCACCCATTCCTGTCCACAGTACTGGAGGCTCCGCATTCACCCCATGAGGACCAATTTTATTACCCACTCCCCTCACCTGACCTAACCATTTTTGCAGATGGCAGTTTTGTGCTGGGTCCTGATGGATGCGGTAGAGCCACTTACACAGTAGTCCCCTCCCAAAAAGCTGAACTCTTTGCTCTCATTAGGGCCATCATTCCATCCAAAGACAAACAGGTTAACATCTACAGATTCCAAATATGCCTTCTGGATTGCTCACTCACATTCAGCTCTTTGGAAGGAACTTGGGTTTCTAACCGCAAATGGGTCACCAGTGGTCAACACCTCCCTAATTTCCAAACTCCTGGAGGCACTTCAGCTACCATCACAAGTTGCCATCATACACTGCTGAGGTCATCAGAATTCCTCAGACCCTATAGCCATGGGTAACAATAAAGCAGACTCTATAGCACGGGGGCTAAAAACAAAGTCCTCAATAGCCACCATCCTATTTCTAGTCACTACAATCAAACTTGAATATTCTCCATAGGAACAGAAGGACCTGATAACTCAGGGCAGCCATTTTGGGGATGATGTCTGGACCTTCCTGGGAAACCAGATTGCCCTGCCCAAACAGCAAGCTTACAACTTGCTGATGGATATCCACAACTCTCTTCATATTGGCTCCAAGCCTCTTCTGCAATTGCTCCAAACTCCCTTTTATCTCCCAGGAATGAGAACTCTTCTCCAGCAGGTTCACTCTGCTTGCCAGCCTGCTCTACCATTTCCCCACAAGGGGGCATCAAACCCAAGCTCCCAACACATCAGATGAGGGGCCATCAGCCATGCCCACATGCCAAGACACAAAAAGCTCCATTACCTACTTACCTTGGGTGATACTTTTCAGGCTGGATAGAAGCCTTCCCCACCTCCAGGGAGACTGCAGACACCGTGGCCTCCATCCTCATTCTCAGATTCTCCGTTCCCAGATTCGGACTTCCTGCATCCATCCAGTCAGACAATGGTCCAGCCTTCACCTCTCAGGTTGTTCAGCTAGTCTCCAAAGCCTCAACATCACCTGCAGGCTCCACATCCCCTATCGACCTCAATCCTCGGGTAAGGTTGAAAGGACTAACGGCATTCTCAAAGATCATCTTACTGAACTGACTATTGAACTCAAGCCCTCCTGGCCCAATCTCCTTCCATTGGCCCTTACCCAAATTCGAGCAGACCCTACAGCCCCTCAGGCTTCAACCCCTTTGAGCTACTGTATGGGTGCCCTTTCCTAATCAACCAAAATTTTCCTGTCACCCCTCCTCCCCTGGCATCCTATCTGCCCTATCTCACACTCTTACACAAACTCCTAAGGGAACACATAGACCACTATCTCCCCACGCCATCCACCGCCAGATCTCAACCAGAGTTGGCTGCTGTCTCTCTTCAACTGGGCAGCACGATGTTGCGTCAGGAACTGCATCCTCAAGTGCTGCAGCCTCACTGGACTGGACCCCGTACAGTTATACATACCACCCCAACATTGGCCAAGCTCTTGGACCACTCCCCTTGGTACCATGTCTCTTGCCTTTAAAAAGTACCCTTCCCAGATACCCAGCCCTGGACTGCTACCATTCTGGGGCCCACCAAACTCAAGACCTCTCACTGAACCCCTATTTCTCCTACTACTCATTAACCTCTCTCAGGCCTCTACCTCAGCCTACAGGTGGCATTTCTACGTCCAGGAGACAAGGCAGCAAGATGGGATCTCCCACTCTCAGTTCGTGGGTCAGGGTGAACGCTCTTCTACTGGCTGTGATTGTGCAGTCACTGTTAACATCACTGGATTTAGTCAAGTCCCATCCTCTGCCCTGTGTGCTGTTATGCTATGCTTCCTATCGGACCAGACTGAGGACTTTTGTAAACAACAGCCTGACACCTATGGTGGATGCCCCTATAATTCATGGGAGAATGCTTCTTAGACAAGCCTTGCTATGAGAACAGGGCACACACCCAGTTGACTATTAAGGACCCTGGGGACCCAAAATGAGCCTCCAGTGTCAATGGTAAACTTTATTCTTGAGGATGGGCTAAGCTTCCATCTGCTTCAATCAAAGTCTGGAGAACTTATGCGCAGGTGCTTCCTCAGATTCATATAACCATTCAAGATCAGGAGAAGGAACTTCAACATCAAATCAACGCAGCTGCCTATCCCAGAGCTGATCCTTTCTCATGGCTCACCCTGATACGTCGAGGTCTTCAAACTCCTCAACCTGTCCAGGGTCAACAACATCTCAGACTGCTTCCTCTGTGCAGGTTTGGACTGGACCCCCCTAACCGCCATTCCTACTGTGGCCCTCCTTAACACCTCCTCAACACCTCGAGGGATCCCCTCTCCACCCTTGGAGGGGGGTCCCTTTTCACAACTCTTCAAAGAATTTTTCTTGCTGCTACACTTCCTCTACCTCAGTACCTTGCAACCAAACCCTACAGGTCTCTTCTTCGGTGTTTGTTCCTCCAGGATTCTTTTCTGGTGTAAGGGCACCCTGACAAAAAAACTGAAGTTCCAGTATACCCTCTGCCTTTTGCATGCCCTCCACTCTAACTCCTCAGCTGACACTGAAGAGTGAAGCTGAATTAATTTGGTTTGCTCAGAATCCACCCCCCAGGGCGAAACGGGCCATTTTCCTACCAATGGTGGTCAGTCTCTCCCTAGCCTCCTCACTCGTGGCCTCCAGGTTAGGGGCAGGGGCACTTGGTTATTCAGTCATTGCCATCCAGAAACTAGAACTTCAAGAGGCAGTTGAGGCATCTGCTGCCTCCCTGGCCTCTCTACAAAGACAAATAACGTCTGTCCCCCAAGTTTCCTTACAGAAGCGCCGAGCACTAGATCTCCGGACAGAGGACAAAGGAGGAACATGTCTATTCCTAAAAGATGAATGCTGCTACTACATCAATGAAACTGGGCTGATCAAGAAAAACGTCAGAACTCTCAGAAGTCTGAGCGAAAAGCTTAGGCAGCTATAATCAGATGACCTTTGGCCAGAATGGCTAAACTCCACTCTTGTCACCTGGCTGACCCCCATCCTTACTCCCATATTAGTGATAGGACTCCTTCTAATGATTGCTCCATCTCTTCAGATTCACCCTTACAGCTGCCTCCCTACTAACAAACCAGCACCTGAACCTTCCCCTCCCCCCCCTCTACACCCCATAAACAGTCAGAAGTAGTCAGATGGACATCTATGCTCTACATCACCAAAAAGGTCAGGATGTTAGGTCAGTGCGGCTGGATGGGGACAGAGCATCAGGCAGCCAATGAGCATGAAAGAACAACCAATCAGACGCTGGCAGACAAGCCCCCAAATTTCCACTGCCCACCCCAGACTATAAAATTGGTGCCCAGCCAGGCCTCGTGCCACTTCCCCAGCCCCCTCTCTCGTTGGCCGACTGGTGAACCTGGCCTTGTTGCTGCCAATCCCAATAAAAGTTCATTGTTCAGCTGCTCTTAGGTCTGACCCCTTTTTTTGAACACTCACGCCTGGATTTCCACCCGCGTTTCTGATTTTTACAAATATGAGCAGCAAGACAGAAGGAACCTGGGTCCTTGGACAATATTGAGGAGCAGAGCCACCCTTACAGCCTCCACTGCCTTAACCCTGATATTTTCTTTTTTACAAAAGAGAAATAAACCCCTACCTTTATCTGTCAATCAACATATCCTAACATACTTTTTTAAAACTCAACACTTAGACAGTTGCAATGGCTCAGGTCCAGGGGCTAAGGCAGGAGGATCCCAAGTTCAAAGCCAGTCTCAGCAACTTATCAAGACCATGTCTCAAACCAGAATTACCATACAATCCCACAATTCCATTTCTGGGATAGTCTCAAATGAATTAAAAGCAGGTACTCAAAGAGACATCTGCAGCACACTCAAGTTTACAACAGCATTATTCACAATAATCAAAAAAAAAAAAGTAGAAGCAGAGGCTGGGGCGGTGGCTCAGTGATAGAGTACTTGCCTGGCATGTGTAAGGACCGAGGTCTGATCCCCAGCACCACATACACAACTGTCAGAAAAACAAAAACCAGATGAAAAAAAATAAAGTTGATATTTCCTCTTTCTCTCTCTCACTCTCTCTTTCTAAAAAAAAAAAAGAAAGAAAGAAATAGAAGCAACATAAGTGTCTCTCAATACTTGATGATTGGATAAATAAAATGTGATGTATACGTACAATGGAAAGTTATATAATCTTTAAAAGAAAATACGTTTTGCAATATATTACCACATTTATGAACCTTGAGAAAATTATGCTAAGTGAAAAAGCCAGTCACAAAAAAGCACCCCTGCCTTTTATGAAACGCCTAGAGTACCATATTCATGGAGATAGAAAGTAGAACGGGAGTTGTCAGAAGCTAGGGTGTCACAGGGGATGTGGAGCTATTGTTTAATGGCTTACAGGGTTTCAGTTTTGCAAAAGTAAGAGAATTCTAGAAATAGATGCTGGTGACGATTGCCCAAAATGAATGAACTTAATGGCACTGAAGTGTATAGTTAAGAATAGTTGGGGCTGGAGTCGGGGCTCAGGGGTTGTGGCGCTTGCCTGGCACGCCTGAGTACTCAAGTTGGAACCCCAGCACCACGTGGACAACAAAGTGTTGGAGCAACGAAAACCAGATGAAAAGCTAAATAAAACCAAACCAATTCTCTTTCTCACTGTCCCTCTCTTAAAAAAAAAAAAAAAGAATAGTTGAGATAGTAAATTTTATGTTATATGTATTTTACAAAAACAACAACAACAAAATTAATCTATTTTCCATTTAAAGTTACCAGCAACAGGCTGGAGAGGTGGCTCAGTGGTTACAGTGCTTGCCTGGCATGCCCGAGGATGCAAGTTCAAACCCCAGCACCATGTACACAACGAAGTCTTGGAGCAACGAAAGTCACATGAAAAACTAAATAGAATCCATTCTCTCTCTCTCACTGTCCCTCTTTCGTTAAAATAAATAAATAAATAATAAAGTTAACAGAAGCAGTTTCTGTTGCTTATAACTAAGAATGTTGATTGTTAGAAAAATGGGTAAAACTGAAAGGTTGCTGATCCTGTCTAGGGGAACAGGAAGAGCCTTCCATAACTAGTGCTTTTATATTGAGACCTGTACCATCTGCTCTGTCCAAAGCAATGGCACTGGACTGAGCTCCTGCAGCTACCTAACTGTTCTGCACCTAGGCAGAGCCCCTGTGTCTGGCCCAAAGTGGTGCATGAGATGTGAGAGGGGGTACTTCTCCCCCAAATTTATTCACCCACTGGAAATGATCAATCCCAATTCTTTTTTTTTTTAAAGAGAGAGGGACAGTGAGAGAGAAAGAGAGAAACAACTTTATTTAGTTTTTTCACATGGCCTTCATTGCTCCATCACTTAGTTGTGTACGTGGTGCTGGGGTTTGAACCCGAGTCCTCGTGCTTGCCAGGCAAACACTGAAACTGCTGAGCCACCACTCCAGCCCCGACCAATCCCAATTCTAAGGCAGGAAGTACACAAGACGAACGGTGCACACCAGTTAGCAAGGAGTCTTCAAAGGCCAGGGTAGTATCAACTGAAAGTGTTAAAAGGACTCAGGAACCAACCTGAAGAGGCTCCCACTGGGTACAGGTGGAACAAATTGGGCATCAATAATATAACTAACTGCGATGGAAGGAAATGAACCAAGTTTGTTTCCATCTACAGTTCATACTGACACGAAAAGCAAACAGACAAACCAGCCTAGGAGAATGACAGAAAGCTAAATTGTTCTTTTGAAGATGGGTAAACAAAAGGATGAATCCAGGTTAATCCTGCGTTTCCTATATGAACTACCACAGGGTAACCAAAGAGTAGATAAAAAGAAGTTTCTTTTGTGCATAAGTTGAGACAGAATGGTAGTTTTTGCAGTCTCTTATGAATTTATGAATCTAGGCATTGGGCATCAATGGTCCCTCGTATCACAAAAATAGACACAGATATGCTGTGGTTGCTTTGCCAAAAATGGTGGGGCGCAGGTGGGATTTAAATCTGATCAGACCAATTTATAGGAAATTCAGAGCATAGAGGATCTTATTAAATATTCAAGTCGAAAATTCAGACTCTGCAAAACTCTTCCATACAAACCATCCAGTCTCTTTGACAAATCAATTTCAAGAAGAAAAATAAAAACTAAAGAGAAACTTGTGGATTAAATAAGACTCAGAGAGGGCTGGGGATGTGGCTCAGTGGTAGAGAGCTTACCTCACAAGCATGAAGCCCTCGGTTTGATCCCCAGCACCACAAAAAAAATTAAAACTTAAAATTTTGAAAAACTTAGAGATATATTAACTAACAACTTCTTTAAAAGTTTGACAATTACAAAACACTGGAAAATTGTGATAGTAAAAGAATACTTGGTAATCAATGGTATTTTCAGATGAAATGATGTGACGTGTAGAATTTGTTCGATGCAGTCTGGTAAAGGGGAGAAATCAAATGGGGATATGAATGAAAACAGGATTGGCCAGGCTTTGATAACTGTTGAAGTCAGGCAATGAGTACACAAGGGTCTCATACTATCCTGTTTCTATCTTGAAATTTGAATCCTTTGGCATCTGTAGCTATCTGCAATTTTCTAAAACAGCTCTTTGAAAATATTATTCACCACATTCAAAATCAAGGGTATAAAGCAAGATGACTGGACCAGAATACATGTTGGTTTCTGCTGCCTTCCCACCCCATCCACCACCACCTGCCCCTTCTATATCCCTTTCCCATGATGATTTTTTGAGGGTACTGGGGATTGAAGCAGGGGTGTTTAAGCACTGATTGACATATCCAGCCCTTTTTATTTTGAGACAGTCTAAGTTGCTGAGGCAGGCCTCAAGCTTGCAATCCTCCTACTTCAGCCTCCTGGGCCACTGGAATTACAGATATGTGCCACCACACCCAGCTCCCATGTTGATTTTATCTCCAGGGGCCTCAATAGCCTTCGCTGCCACTGGGTCTTTTTGTCATTGTTTTAGTATCTGCTTAGTGAGACATAGTTCACATAGAATACAAGCCACCCCTTTGAAGTATACAGTACAATGATTTTTACAGTCACAGTAACTTGTGCCCACCACCTATTTTATAGCACTGCCACTGGGTCTTTGTCACACACATACTCCAAAACCTCCTGATACCTTCAAATTTTACACAAAACAAAATTGGAGTCTTGACCCCTTCTCTCCCAGGAGTCCTCTGCACCTTCGATGTCAGGTTTCCTGCAGTGTGACAAATCCCAGGCACCATTTACTTTACAGAGTAAATGCCACCTCACTGGTCACCCCGCCACAGAATAATGAACGATGGCCGCCCAGCATGAAGCAGTGAGGGTAGGACCCACAAGAATCCACAATCATGCAGAAGTGAAAGGAGGGGCTAGAGCCGTGGCTCAGCGGTTACGGTGATTGCCTGGCATGGGTGAGGACCTGGTTTCGAACCCCAGCACCACATACACAATAAAGTCTCAGAGCAACAAAGCTACATGAAAAACTAAATAAAATTGATTCTCTCTTTCTCTATCTCACTGTCCCTCTCTCTTTTTAAAAGAAAAAAAAAAGACATGAAAGAGGGAGGGAACAGCAGGAGCAATCCCAGCTGGGCCAGGACCTGAGGGGGCCCCTGACACTGCGGATGCGCAGGGCATGGAGCCACTCCCCTGCCATCCTCCCAGAGGGAAAGCCTGTGCCACCAGCACCCCTCTCCTGTCCTCACTCCTGAAACCTGCAGATCGTGCAGGCCTGGCTCAGCCCACAGCACACCTTTCAAAGCCACAGCTGTCCCCTTGCAGGGGGGCCAGCCAGGAGCCCCTTCTCCAGGAATCAAGCTTCCCAAACCCTGTCTTCCCAGACACCAGCTGGATGAAAACCATTCGTGGAACTCCTCCAGGTACAGAGTCCAGAGATCCCATCCATCTTGCCCTGTCAGAGGCCAGTACTGTGACTTAAAGAAGCATTGTGGCTGGGGCCGCCTCAGAGCACTTGACCACGAGAGTGAACCCTGCCTGTGCTCCAGATGTCTGCTCCAGGCATGGTGTCAAGGACCGACCATAACCCACCTTGCCACTTCTCCAGTCTTCACCCTACCTCTCGTCCTTTGGTTGGTCCTGCTCTTCTGGGGTCACCCAACTGCGATCCCGAGGAAGTCATATAATAGAGTGAGAAGGATTCAGAGACCAAGGGCTGGATCCTGGCTCTGCTATGTGACCTTAGCCAACAGACCTGACCTCTCTGAGCCTCATTGTCCCAGTCAGTAAAATTGGGGTTGGTGAACAGTAGTATGAATGAGATAATGTGCTTTAAAATGCTTTTCCTTGTTTATTCTGCTCCAGCCACATTGGCCTTCTTGGTCCTTGAACTTGCCAACATCTTCCCATCCCAGGGCCTTTGCATTAGCTGTTCCCTATGCGGGGACACCTTCCCTGTGTATCCACAGCTCAGATGTTACCTTCTCAGAGGCCTCCTTCACCAAGCTATCCAAGATGGATGCTCACCTCCCCGTCCCTCTCTACCACTTACCCTGTTTTAATTCTCTAAAAGCCTTAATATTACCCAACATATTGACTGCCTGTGTTCCCCATAGGAATGTAAGTTCAGAAAGAGCAGGGACCACATCTGTGTTGCTCCTGCTATATCCTTAGTGCTAGGACAGTGCTGGGCACGTAGCAGGCCTCAACAAATGTTTAATGAATGGGGGAATAAATGGCTGTTTTCATGAACCAGTTACCTGTACAGTGCCTGGCCCTCACAGGTGCTCAGTAAATAGGAATTATTTTTTATTTCTTTAAAGAGAGAGGGACAGTGAGAGAGAAAAGAAGAGAATCAATTTTATTTATGTTTTCATGTGACTTTCATTACTCTAACACTTGGCTACGTACATGGCCCTGGGGTTCAAACTCGCATCCTGGCACATGCCAGGCAAGTGCCACAACCACTGAGCCACCGCTCCAGCCCAGGAATTATTATTATTTCTAATTTGGAGGTGTTGAGAGGCCCAGGGGGGATGGGGGCTGGACTTGTGGAAATGGGTGGGCTGAAGAGAAGAACTCGGATGGCACTCAAAAGTACCCACAGGCCATGACATAGGCTAAGGGCAGAGGTTTGCCCTCAGAGAACTTCCATCCTTGAGGGGACCTGAGCCCTGCTCATTGCAAGCCCTGCTCTCCAGTGTCATTCTGGGTTTTGGGTTGGGGTAGGTAGGGGATTGAGATGAGCCTGGCCCTGAGACTGGATAGGACTCCCACCCACATCTGGGCAGGGTACCCAGCTGGCTCCTGCAACAGAGTTGACAATACACTCTGTCCGCATAGGGAGTCCACACAGCAGAAGGGATCTAACCCTACAGGCCAGGCCAGATAGGGAATGGGGTCAGGCCCCAGCAAACAGCCAGAGGAGAGAAATGTGAGTGTGTAGCCCTGAGCTGCACCACCAGGAGCCAATTCAGGAAAAGCTGGACCTCAGAGTTACGGAGGAAAGCCCAGCTCCATCTCTTTAATTCTGTGACCTCTCCAAAATCACATGCCTTCTTGGATCCTCAATTTTTCCATCTGTCAGGGGTAAATAATAACAACAGACAGATGAAATGATCATTAAGAATAATAATTGGAGGGGTCAGGAATTTAGCTCAGTGGCAGAGCACTTGCCTAGCACGCACAAGGCCCCGAGTCCGGTCCTCGGCCCTAAAAAAAAGAATAATAATTGTGGGGATGGAGAGGTGACTTGGCAGTTACAGCACTTGCCTGGCATGAGCAAGTACGCGAGTTCAAACCCCAGCCCCACACACACAATGATGTCTCGGAGCAACGAAAGTTACGTGAAAAAACTAAATAAAAATTGTTTCTCCCTCTCTCACTGTCCCTCTGTCTTTAAAAATAATAATTGGGGCTAGAGTGGTGGCTCAGCAGTCACAGTGCTTGCCTGACATGTGCAAGGATACAGGTTCAAACTCCAGCATCACATACACAATGAAGTGTCAAGTAACTAGGGCCACATGAAAAACTAAATAAAATTGATTCTCTTTCTCTCTTCTCTCACTGTCCCTCTCCCTCTTAAAAAAAAAAAAAAGAATAATAATAATTGTGGGACTGGAGCAGTGGCTCAGCAGTTGGAGCATTTGCCTGGTATGGTCAAACCCCAGCACCACATACACAACTAAGTGTCAGAGAAACAAAGCCAAATGAAAAAATAAAATAAAATTGATTCTCTTTCCCCTTTCTCTGTCTCACACACTCTCTCTCACATACTTTCTCTCTCTTAAAAAAAAAAAAAAAAAAAAAAATTGAAACCACTTACCAGCCTTGTGTGATCCGTGAGGACAGGGGTGTTATATTATCTCATCTGATCCTCAAAACCTCCTAATATTAGATGTTTCTATTCCACCTTCATAGACGAGGAAACCAACGTTCATAGTGGGTAGTGAGTGAGCGAGCAGCCCAAAGTCACACAACTAGAAAGAATCAGAGTCTGCTGGTTGCAAAGCCCAATTTTAGCTGCCGTCTTGAGAAGGCACTTAAACCCAGCACCTGACCAGGCACAAACAGATTCCCAATGAATGTGATCATTTTTCTCTCTTTCCCCAGGTTTTAGGTCTTGAGGCAGGTGGGCCTGGCTACATGGCCTGAAGGGCCAGGGAACCAGGTGGCCGTTACCAGGACTGAGGCTGCAGCCTGACTCCCAGCTAGGCGTAAGCGGCCTGGACTAGCTTCCCCAGCCCCACACCTCCTCCCAGCCCAAGCAAGCTGGGGTCACCCTCACGGAGGAAGTTCAGCCAGGTCAGGCTTGTCCCTTTCCCGCAGCCCTGGAGTGACCCTCCACAGCTTTTCCACGCACCTTGGACAGAGAATTCCCCAGAGCCCCCACCCAGTGCCTAGGGGATGAAGCTGCCATTGGCATTGCACCCTCAAAAGGGGACAGCCTAATTCATATATGACCCACACCCATAAATCAGGGAGGGGTAAGAGGTGGGGACATTCATAAATCCATATCAAACAGTCCCCAAATTATGACAGATGACATGGCAGTCATAAAATTGCACAAGCAAAACTCACCAAGTCATTAATTTCATGGCCGTAGAAAATAAACAGACACATTTTTTTGCGGCCCTAATAAATTTTTAAAAACTCAAAGAATGGTCCATCTGCTTCGAATAATTTTTAATTTCCTATTCTGTCTCATTCCCATTAGCTATTCCACTGAGATATTTGCTAAATTCTTTCATTTACCTCCTCCCATCTGTATTCAATTACCCTATTCCCAAATAGAGTGAGTTTTTGTTTCTCCTATGCACGGGACAAAATACCCCCACCTGTACCCTAAAGCAAATGTTATGTGTGTTTTATTATCTGCTAGACCATATGAGTCATTCTAACTCGATTGCCTGTACAGAAAGGCTTGGAGAGCAATGTGATTTTGATGTTTTCTGGCTTGGGTGGAAAACACCTGCCGGATTCTCAAAGCTAATCTATTAACGTGGTAAATGCTGTAGCAGATGTTCCTGAGTGAGCGAGGGGCCGTGCTGGGCTGCGACCAGGCCCAGTGTCAGGCGCATGGTGGAAATGCTCAGAGATCAGAGGCCAGCAGCACCACTGGGGGCCAAGCTGTCACAAAGCCACATTTTTCTGGCTGGACCTTAGGCTTTGACTGCCTGGAGGCTCCCTGTTGCTTTGCTGGGCTCTCAGAAGCCACTCAAGTCGCAAGGACTTTTGAAGGTCATCTGATCTACCTGCCCCATCCCAATGTTACCGCAGGGAGACTGAGGACCACAGAGGAGACGTGCCTTGCCCAAAGTCACACAGCACACAGGAAAAGGAGAACATCTTTCGAGGTCACAGGTGGGTGCAGACAGCTGAGCCAACGTACGGCATGTCCTTCCCTTGATGCCTTACACCAGGGGGAAACCAGATGATGTTAGGGAATTTTCAGCCTAAAATTCTATGCAGCCATTTCTCCTTATCCTGCAGGAGTTAGGCTGTCTGTGACAGAGCAAATGACGGAGAACAGAACAGAGGGGCCAAAACCTTGCCCCAGCGTGGATCATTTCCTACACTGTGTCCACCCTGGCACCTATGAAGTGCCTTTGACAAACCCCAGGACACGGGCTTCCAGGCAGGGCTGCAGATCTAGAGAGAATCCCCGAAGCCACGCAAGCAGGATCCACATGGCTGCACTGTGATGCCCACATCCCCTCAGTCCTCGTTTTTGCCACACGTGCTGGTGGCTTCTTACTTCGGACCCCTGCAATACTGCCCAAGAACTTTCTGCAATCTCATTTAGTTGACCCTCAGAACAGACCAGCAGAGCCAGGGACTTGACGGCTCCCCAGCACCCTCACCTCTTGGATGGCACAATGCTGAGACATGGCCTGCACAGTGGTTCTCACCCAGTTATAACTTTGCCCATAGGGACACCCAGCAAAGTCTGGAGACATTTCGGTGGGATGGTGGCTCTTGACATCTGGTGGGTAGAGGGCAGGATGCTGCTAAACACCTTGCGTTGCACGGGACAGCTCCCCACAACCCACACTCAACACCCAACAGTGTGCGACTGAGCGACCCAGTCTCACGGCCCCACCCATAGGTCAGGTCGCCAGGAGGATGGAGCCCAGAAGACCACAGAGAGGACCTGCTCGTTCAGACACACTCTCCTGAACTCCTTCCCCTCCCTGGCTCACTTTCCTGCTTTCCTGCCGGTGAGGCGGGATCACCTCCCACACAACTGCTTTCCTCTCAGATCCTCTTCCCAGGATCTGCTTTGGGGGACCCAATCTAAGATTGTCCATTGCTATAGGCGTAGTGAGAACCTTAGGGTCTGCAGACGGATGGTCCCATTTCAATCATCTAGACCCTTACCACACACATTCAGTCCCAGACACCCACAATGATGGGGCCACTATTACCCAAAACCATGTGGGCAATAGGCCCTGTGGTTCTACTCAGATGGCCCAGCCAGTTGGAACTGTGCTGACTCCACAAAGTGATGCAAGACTGGAGCACAGACCCAACATGACCCTGTCAGAACCCAGATGGCTTCTTTGCAGCAATTGACGAACTGATTCCAAAATTTGTATGGACGTGCAAGGGAAATGGCACAGCCAGAACAATCTTGAGAAAGAACCGAGGAGGAGCACTCCCACTTCCTGATTTCAAAACTTCTTGTAAAGCCACAGTAATTAAGACAGTGCGATCCTGGCCCAGGGTAGACACCATAGAGTAAGGAACAGCGAAAGTTAACTCAAAAAGATCCAACACTAAATGTAAGAGCTAGAACTACAAAACTCTTAGAAGAAAACATGGAGGTAAATCTTCATAACCTTGGATTTAGCAAAGGATTCATGGATATGGCCCCAGAAGCATAAGCAATGAAATAAATAAATAAATTGGCCAAGCATGATGGTACATTCCTGTAATCCCAGCAGCTCAGGAGGCTGAGGCAAGAGGATCACAGGTTCAAAGTCAGCCTCAGCAACTTGGTAAGAGCCTGTCTCAAAAATAAAAAGGGCTGAGGCTGGAGCGGTGGCTCAGTGGTTTTGGCACTTGCCTGGCAAGCATGAGGACCCGGGTTCAAACCCCAGCACCATGTACACAACTAAGTGTTGGAGCAACTAAGGCCATGTGAAAAACTAAATAAATTTGTTTCTTTCTCTCACTGTCCCTCTCTCTAAAAATAAAATAAAATAAAATAAAGGGCTGGTGATGTGGCTGAGAAGTAGAGTAACCCTGGGTTCAATCCCTGGTACTAAAAACAAATTTTTTTAAAAATTGGACAGGGGCAGGAGCAGTGGCTCAACAGATGGGGGTTTGAAACCCAGCACCTCGTACACACAACGAAATGTCAGAGCAGCAAAAGATACATGAAAAACTAAAACTGATTCTCTCTCTCCCTCTCTCCCCCCTCTCCTCTCTCACTTTCCCTCTCATAAATAAATAAATAAATAATAAAAACTTTTGTGAGCTGCTCAGTGGTGGAGCACTTGCCTGGCATGCATGTGGTCTTAGGTTCACCACAAAAACAACCAAAAGCAAAAACACAACTTTTGTGCTTCTAAGGACACTATCAACGTGAAAATATAGGAGCTGTAGTGGTGACTCCGTGATTTCAGAGCTTGTCTGGTATGAGTGAGGCCTCGGGTTCGAACCCCAGCACCACATACACAACGAGTATCGGAGCAACAAAAGCCACATGAAAAATTAATAAAATTGCTTCTTTCTCTTACTGTCCCTCTCTTTAAAAAAAAGTGAAAATACAGCCTATAGAATGGGAGAATATATTTGTAGATCATTTATCTGATAAGGGCTTTATATATGTTGAAGCTATATTATTAGGTATTTATGAGTTTAGAACTATTCTGGTGAATTTAAATTTTATTATATTCACCCTCTGTCTCTAAATGATGCCTTTGTACATTAAAGTTCTTTTTTCTGATATTAATATGACTGTGCTACTTTTCTTCTGGTTTGCCCAGGTTTTGTTTTCTTTCCTTTGTTGCACTCTTTTGAATTGTTCCGCCTTTTCCCCATCTACTAGCATGGAAAGTAGGCATTCTCTTATTTTTTCGTTGGTGACTTGGCATAGTGAAATGATCATCTAACTTAAGATATTGACTAATGGTAGATACAATATGTTATCTTTCTCCTGAACAATGCAAGGCACTTTGAAAGCTTTAATTCCATTTATGTCTTATAGCTTCATCTCTTAATTCTTTGGAATAGGTATTCCTCTGGACTGTACATGGGTTTATTCAGATTTATCCACACTTTTATCCCTTTCTATATTCATTTCTTCTTTTATCTCATACTCTCTTCCTGATACCAATTTTCTTCAGGTTCATCCTTCAAAACTTTCTATAGTGGGGAGTCTGTTTGTAAGCTCTTCCAGTTTCCTTATAAATGAAGATCTATGCTTTCTATTTTTTTGCATGTGTTACTGAGATATACTTCACATGCCATAAAATTCACCCTTTGAAGGTGTTCTACTCTTCAGTGGTTTTAGTACATTTATAAAGTTTTGCAAATATCACCACTATCCAATTCTGGAACGCGTCATTACTCAGAAAAGCAGCCCCACATCCATCAGCATGCACTTGGCACACCCCTCACACTCTCCTAGCCCCCTGGAAGCCACTACTGTACTTTCCATCTCTGGACTCTCCTGTTCTAGACATGTTATAGATGGAATCACACAACACATAGCCTTCACGTCTGGCTCCTCTCACTTAGCATAATGTTGTCAAGGTTTGTCCATGCAACTGCATGGATCAGAACGTCATTCCTTTTCATGACAAGAAATACTCTGTTATATGAATATACCATTTGTTCATTTGTTCATCAGTGGGTGGGCATTGGGTTGTTTCCAGTGTGGGGCTCTTATAAATAATGTTATTAAGAACATTCATGTACACTTTTATGTGGATATATGCTTTCAATTCTCTTGAGTATATACCTAGGATCTATAGTTATGCTTAAAATGTGGTTTTACTGGGGTATGCATTCCTTAGTGTGGCTTCTTTTAAAATTAACATATCATTTTGTACTTATTTATAGGGTGCAGTGTTGTAATTCAATACACAGGTACAATGTGTAATCATCAAGTCAGAGCAGTGACTCAGGAGGCCGAAGCAGGAGGATCACAATTCCAAGGCCTGCCAAAGCAACTTAGCAAGACCTTCAGTAACTTAGTGAGACTCTGTCTTAAAATAAAAATATATGTGCAATGGGGCTGGAGTGGTGGCTCAGCGGTTAGGGCGCTTGCCTGGCAAGTGCGAGGACCCGGGTTCAAACCCCAGCCCCACGTACACAACCAAGTGTCTGAGGAATGAAAGTCACGTGAAAAACTAAATAAAGATTGCTTCTCTCTTAAAAAAAAAAAAAAATATATGTGCAAAAAAATATACGAGTTATAGGGGCTGCAGCGGTTGCTCAATGGTTTTGGTACCCCAGCACCATGTACACAACGAAGTGTCTAAGCAACGAAAGCCAAATAAAAAACTAAATAAAATTTTAAAAACTAAGTAAAATTGATTCTCTTTTTCTCTCATATACACTGTCCCTCTCTTTAAATATATATGTGTTATATATGTACATATATGCACACAATGGAATATTAGTCATAAAAGGGTAAAATAAATCTTTTGTGTCAACATTGAAGTAATAGGAGGACCTCATGTTGAATGAAATAAGTCATGCGCAGTAAGGCAAATGTCATATGTTCTCACACATTTGAGGAAGCTAAAAATATTGCTCATATAATAGTAGAGAGTAGTAGAATGGGGCACTGGAGGTGAGGAAGGGGAAAGGGACGCCATGAGGTTGAAACTGTATTCAAAACTCAGAGGGGGGAAGTAGTTCTAATGTTACACAGCACAATAAAGCAACTATACACTATAGCGATTAATTGTGCCTTTCAAAATAACTGGAGAAGAATTTAAAGGTTTCCATAGAAATGATAATATTTGAGGACATAGAAATGCTAAGTAGCCCGATTTTTTTTTTTTTTTTTGTACTGGGGATTGAACTCAGGGGTGCTTTACCACTGAGCCACATCCCCTGCACTTTTTTTTAAATTTTTCATGTGGCTTTCAATGCTCCAAGACTTCATTGTATACATGGTGCTGGGGTTCAAACCCATGTCCTCACGCATGCCAGGCAAGCGCCGTAACCACTGAGCCACCACTCCAGCCCCTAACACTTTTTATTTTGACACAGCGCCTTGCTAAGTTGCTAAAACTGGTGATCCTCCTGCCTCTGCCTTCTGGCAGCTGGGATCACAGGGATGTGCCACCAACTCCCTGACCCTTTTTAGTTTTTAGTCATTGTTTTCCACAATGACTATACTAATTTACATTCCTACCAAGAGTGTATGTGTTCCCCTTTCTCCGTATGCATTTGTTATTTCTTTTTAATCTCAATAGAACAGACAAAAAGTAACTCATATTTCTTATTTGCATGGTCAGTAATGTTGAGCATTTTTTCATATAATTATTGGCATTTGAATTTTTTTCTTTGAGAAAGAGAGTTAATTTTTATTTTTTCATCTGGTTTTTGTTTTTCCTCCACTTAGTGGTGTATGTGGTGCTGGGGTTTGAACCCAGGTCCTCTCACATACCAGGTGAGCGCTCGAACAGCTGAGCCACCATTCTAGTCCTTGTTAATACTATTGTTACCAGTCATTCATTAATCTCATTTCTTGTAATTATAGAAGTTTGAACAATTAAAAAAAATCTTGGTTCTTCTAAAATTGTCTTCTCCTAGCCTTTGGTATTCTTTGATTTGATGATATATCTATGTATGAACTTCTTTTTATTTTTCTGTTTATGATCATTGAAATTTTTGAATCTGAGGATTTGTTTTTTAATAATCATGGGACATTCCCAGTGGCTATCTCTAAATACTGCTTTCTCATTTCCATAATTATTTCTTTTTTTGTATCCTGCAAACTTTTTTATTTATTAGATGAATATGGAGTTACAATCGAGGGGGAATCATTGTCAAACAATGAAGAACAAATGAATACATACGTAGTTATCCAAGGCTAATGCCATGTCATGGATGCCCCCCTTGGGTTCCCCATGTTTCTATGTTTCCCCCGAAGACCCCCAAGTTAAATGGATATCTCATCTTGTGGAGGTCAGAGACCTCCTTCTGAGATGATTCCCCCATGTTCTCATCCTCCAGTCTCCTAGATATCCTTACTAATCCCTACTCCCACCCTGTCCCCCACCCTATGCCTCCAGGTATCCTAGGCAAGATTCCCCCATTTGCGTAAAAATTCATATAATTTGAGGTTATTATTAGCTTAGCCATCTAAAATACTGCTTCCAGATGTATTCTAGCTTCCACAGATGAGAGAAACCATTCAGCCCTTCAGTCTCTGAGCTTGGGAGACTTCACTTAGCATAATTCTTTCCGTCTCCATTCATTTGATTTCAAAAGCCATAATATCGTCTTCTCTAATGGCTGAGTAGTATTCCATTATATATATGTACCAAAGTTTTTGCATCCATTTGTCAAGTGAGGGGCATCTGGGTTGGTTCCATAATCTAGCTATCGTAAATTGAGCTGCTATAAACACTGATGAAGCCACATCACTATAATATGCTGATTCTAACTCTTTTGGGAAAATACCCAGGAGTGGGATAGCTGGGTCATAAGGCGGTTCCAGCCCTAATTTTTTGAGGAGTCTCCACACTGCTTTCCAGTCCCATAATTATTTCTAAAACCTGATTATTTGTATATTAAAACTTTTCCGCGGTTACCAGAGCAGTTGAGAGTTTAATAGCAAGTTTGGAAGATGCCGCCCAAAGGAAAAAGTGGAAAAGCGGGGAAAGGGAGAGCAGCCTCTGGGAGTGACAGTGCTGACAAGAAGTCTCAGGGACCTGAAGGTGGTGGAAATGCAGTAAAGGTCAGACACATTCTACGTGAAAAACACAGCAAAATCATGGAAGCCATGGAAACATTAAAGTCTGGAATGAGATTCAGTGAAGTAGCCACACAGTAGAGGAAGATAAAGCCAGCAAGGGGGTGACTTGGGCTGGATGACCAAAGGGTCCATGGTTGGACCATTTCAAGAAGCAGCATTTGCCTTGCCTGTAAGTGGGATGGATAAACCCGTACTTACAGACCCACTGGTTAAGACAAAATTTGGATATCATATTATTATGATTGAAGGGAAAAAATAAAATGATATAAAAAAAACTTTTCATTCCTTCATGTCTCTTAATCTCTTTCATTTTTTTCCATTTCTTATGATGCATTGTATGTAATTTTTTCAGACCTATCTTCCAGTTTACAAATTGTCTCACGCTGTGTCTATTTAACTACGTCCTTGAATTTTTAATTTCATATGTACCTATTTAAATGTCTAGTATCTGTTCGGTTATTTTTCAAATCTTCCTGATAATTTTTATATTCTCTTACTTTTTTCTTCTGCCACAGAAGCTCAAGGTGTGGAAACTGCAGGCTGACCAATGACATAGGTGTCCTCAGCGGGTGCCACAGTTTCAGCAACCACTTATTTCTCTGGGGATGATAGTTTTAATTTGTTTATTGCTCTCTGGTAATTCC
>PVKS010032072.1:0-22895 GCA_004027875.1 Aplodontia rufa
ACTTCATCTTCCAACAGTGGTGGTAAGAGACCATGGAATCACATATCAATCTATATGTCACTAGGTTTCTTTTTGTCTTTGAACTTGGCTCAGTCTGTTGGTATTGCAATCTATACATTCCATATCTGAAGAGAAGAATTTACTTTCAAGTTCTCTGTGTACTCTCTTTCCCTACAGATATGCAGCCGCTTGTCTAAGATAGCAACAATTTGTACCAGGTGAATATTAACAAATATGTATTTTATTTTTTTTTTTTATGCTTACGTGCCTCCTGGTGAAGAACTAGCTGGATAGTTAAAACGCTTTCATGTGCTAGTAATATGTTCCATTTGCAAAGGTGCTACTGTTAGGAAAGCACACGTGTGGGGTCTAAAAATCAAGGGATTTACCAAAAGACTTTTATTCTTTAGGACTTGTAGCCTTGGGGGGTCATTTTCAGATGTGCTCTTTTATAAAAGTTTATTTCACTGAAATGTTTGGATTTAGTGGAAAGTGAAGGGAGGTTTAAAAAGACTTTCTTTCCTGCTTGACTTTATGTGCTTTATTTGTGGGAATATGCAGGGTACAAATAGAGCTGTGTCGTGGAGGACACGTGTGCCAGTGTTGAATGGAAAGATCAGCATTGAGGTTCCACCCTCATCCTGCTGCAGCTTATCATAATTAGGACCCCCCAATTTATTTCCATGATCATAGCTAAAATCCTAAATTTACTCACCTAACTCTGAGGAAGGACTAGTCATTTGTTCAAAAGACTGAGACATTCTTAGGACATGTGTCTCTCTGTGCATCTCACATAGAGTAAAAGTCACAGTGTCACCATAGTTGCCATAGCCCCATTTGTGCCTCTTCCTCCTTTAAGCTCAGTTCCTCTATTCTCCCAGTCATTCACTCCATTTAGACCTCCTTGCTATAACCCTTTACCACTCAAGAAATGATTCAGTCAGCCTTTTCACTGCTGTGACCAAAAAACCTGAGAAGAACAATTTCAGAGAAGGAAAATTTATCTGTGGCTCACACTTTCAGAAGTCTCAGTCCATAGAGAGCCAGCTGCATTGTGCTGAGCCCAAAATGAGGCATCATGGTAGAAGAGTGTGATAAAGGAAAGCAGTCCAGCATATGAAGATCAGGAAGCAGAGAGCTCCACACACCAAGAACAAAATATGTACCACAAAGCACACCATCCCCAGTGACCACCCCCTCCAGTCAGACCCTAGCTGCCTGAGGTTACCAAGCAGTCAATCCCAATTGGGCTATTGTTGTGCTGATTAGGTTAAAACTCTCACAACGCTATCATTTCACCTCTAAACTTTCTTTTTTTTTTTTTTTTTTCAAATGTATTAGAAGTATATAGCGATACAGGATACAGATGAGGGGGAAACATTGTCAAAACAGTAGCAATCAATGTGTATAAACTTTGTTATCCAGGGGTAATGCCAATGCATAGATAAACTACTATGGGTTTCATCTGTTGCAGTTTCCCCCAGAAGAACTCATGTGTTAAATGGGTATCTAGTGGAGGAATGACATCGGCTTCTGGGATGGTTCCTCCATCTTCCCAATCACCAGACTCCTATGAGTTCTTCATATACCCTCCCCCCTCCTTATCTCCCTCCCTACACCTCTAAGTATCCTAGGGAGCTTTCCCCCTGTTGCACTGAAAGTCATTCAATTTGAGGTTTTTTTAGGTCAGCTGTCTGTCCTACTGCTTCAACATAAATTCTAGTATCAACCGATGAGAGAAATCATTCGGCCCTTTAGTCTATTGAGCTTGGGAGAAGTGAAGTCTACCTCTAAACTTTTTTGCATTGCTTCTCACATGAGCATTTGGGGACACTCACCTCATCTGGACCATAACAAGACACACTCCTGCCTCTGGCCTTTGCACTTGCTGTTTCTTCTCTCCTGCATTTCTCTGGATATGCAAATTGCTTGCTCCTTCCTTTTCCTTCATTTCTTGACCTAAGTGTCATCACCTTACAGAGCATTTCCCTGACTTTGTCTCTACTTTTCAATACTCCGTCCCCTTAAAGCACACCTGCTTCCTATTTCTCAGCACTTCCTATTTCTTTTTGGTTCTCTCTCTCTCTCTCTCTCTCTCTCTCTTCTTTTCTACCAGGAATTAAACCCAGGGGCACTTACACAGGGCCACATTCCTAGCCCATTTTATTTATTTATTTGTTATTTTGAGACAGGGTCTTGCTAAGCTGCTTAGGATCTCATTAAGTTGCCCAAGCTGTCTGAACTGCTGATCCTCTTGCCTCAGCTTCCCGAGCTGCTGGGATTACAGACATGCACCACCACTCCCAGGTCTTCTTGGTACTCTGATACCATCTATATTTTCTTCTTCATCATGGTTATAATTGGTATCTCCCAAGTTAAAAAAAATAATAATAATGGAAGCTTTTATATTCAGGTATTGCTGCTTTATTCACTGTCCTATCCCCCAGGATCTAGAATAGTATCTGGCACTTGGTAGTACTCAATAAAAAGTGTTGAATGAATCTGGGGAAAAGGCCTGCATATCAAAGGCAGAAATTGTTTACAGAGATCCGATGTGTTAATGTGAGCTTAAGCGTAGGAAGAAATTAACTTTCTTTAAAGTGGCCAGTTGAACAAATTGAAATCACAGACCAAATTATACAATCAAGCCTTTAATGAAACTACCACAAATCCATTCAAGGCCACCCAGATGATTTCAAAAGCAATGTGGCAGAGTGTGTCTATTTCAGAGTGATAAATGCATGTTCGACTGCTAATGTTTCTTTCAGAAATCCTGCATAGCTTCAGTAAGGCTAATTTATAAACTTTAACTACTGTAGCTAATTTAACTCACTAACTTTAGACATTTTGATGAACTAAAATCTGCATTTTATCGTGTATCATTTTGTCTACTGCTAACATTAATATGCATTTTGTAATGTTGAACCACAAATGTTTTAAATGCACATTTGTGCTTTCAAAAGCATTTGTGTTAGCTTGATTTTTTTTTTTTTTTTGCCTTTGTATGTTTTAAAGGCTTCTCTGTCTGATCATACTTCTTCCAGGTAGTTTCACATGCTTAAGGCTTATATGGGAAAACGTAATGATATTAGACTTGAGAATCAGTAGGAATTCGGTAAACTGTTCCTTTCACTTCTTCCTCCTTTTTAGAGTGACAGAAGAAAGTGGTTCAGGGAAAGAGGTTTTAAATATTGATTCTACATGTGACTCATCCGACTGATTCACTAGCAAATGGATTCAAGCTGACGTAGCATAACTGTCTGTAGGCATATTTAAAGAGCAAAATGTTTTCTAATCCTTTTTTTCCTAATCCCTGTTTAGATTTAACTATTCTTCTATAACCCTATTTATGTTGATAATATGCTATATAATTTCTACCTATGTTCAATGTCTGTTCATTCTTTCTTCCTTATAAGCTCCTCAAATTAGCTTTGTCTATGACTCTTACCTTCCACTTCTCCCCAAATACATCTTCCCTTTCTACTTTGCCATCTCTTCATACATAAAATGGTGCCACATAAGAAGAAATAATTCCAATAAATATACTAAATGTTCTTAGTGTGATATATGTGGGTGTGTTTGCACACCTACTCCAAACCTCTACATAGAGACATAGTTATACTCACATCACTACAAGAGGAGCAGGTCCTCATAGCAGAACTGTTATTTTTAAATTTACTTCTACGATTATTAAACTACCTAGTTCTTCAGGGAAGGGCTATGTTTAACACAACTTATTTCTCCCAGTTGCAATATTTCATGTATGCATTTGATGGGTATTAGCAATAAAGGCTCGTTTTGTACCATCCACAGTTACAAAACACTCTTAGAAAAAATATTGGATGTATGGTTGTGTTATTTACAGGAAAGTATAGTTCCCCATTTTTAAAATGCAATAAAAGCAAAGAGTAAAATTCCTCTTCTCATTTCTCTTAAGAATAATTGACATTTCCTTTGAGTTAAAATCTATAAACTAACTTTAGGGGACTAGCTCAAGTTTTAATAAAAGTAACAACTACATAAAAGAACATATTAAAAAATAAAAGGTATATTGCACAATAGACTTTGCTGGAGGATAGCAGGGGTAACGGAGAGAGCCTGGGTTTTGGTCATATCAGCACGTGTTCAAAACTTAGGTCTACCACTTACAAGCTGTGCATTATTGTTACTAAGTAAGCACTTGAAACTACCTTTTGTAGTGTGTTCTACCATACCCATTTTATATAGGAGAAAATAAAGGATCAGAGTTGACAAAAGACAAATATGTAAGTCAAGTGCTTAATACATGGCAGAACGTTGACAAATTTCACTGCCTAAAAGTTACTCTAAAAACACATTACGCAGACTGATAGGGACTTTGCCATCTCCTCAGTGCCGCACAGAAGCATTATCTGTGTTCCCATTTAATTATTAAAGCAGCCTATGATTTAAATGTTATCATCTTTTCATGTGGGATATGAAGGCTCAGGAGGCTCAGACTCAACCCTAACCGCCATGCTTTGGAAGGATCCTGGTAAAGACCACAGCATCAGAGCACTTGCCAAAGGTTGTCACAGTACCAACATGGGGATGTAGGTTTTCTGATTCATTAATCCCAGACAAACCAAACCCCTAAGCACCCTTTACACTGTAAGGGTAACTACCTGCTGAGTTCTTTTTATATGTATATTTCAAAATAAAGCCCCAATCTGGCAATATAAAAGTAAGCTTATTTACTTTAAGAGAATTTGCCCACATTTGTAAATTTATTATGTGCAGCTAAGGATATTCTCCTGAATTTGTCTTTCTTGAACTGATGAAAGAATGAGATATTTAACTGTATAGAAGTGACTCATTTAGGTGTCTTCCTTTGTAATAATCAAACTTTCAAGAAAATACCTATGTTTTCTCAGGAACCATTGTCAGTGTCCCTGTGCCTGATGCTCTGAAGCAATTCAGATATCCTCAGATCACCAAATGGCAATGCTGGAAAGAGGGACTGGAACAAATGATCATTGCTGCTGGAGGAATTCATCGTCTCTTACTGAGCAGGATGAGGACATTGAAAATTAGACATGAATAGATCATGTAGACTGAGCAGTACAGTTTTATGAAGATTAAATCATCCCAAATGTCTCAGTGTTCAGCACCAAGTTAAGGTAACTGCACACCTGTGCACATCAGGAGACGGAAGAGATGAGAATAAATGACTAAGGTAGGAACGAGTGACCAAGAGGCTGTGATGACAGTGGGCATAAGAAAGGAACAATTTCCATCTCAGTTACCTACAAAATTGATTCTGTTTTTCTCTCTTCATTTTTTAAGAGACAGAGGTTCAGAGAGAGAAAGAGAGAATCAATTTTATTTTATTTTTTCATGTGGCTTTCATTACTCTGACAATTTAATGTGTATGTGGTGCTAGAGTTTAACCTGCATCCTTGTGCATACCAAGCAAGCTCTGTAACTGGCAAGTCACCGCTCCAGTCCCTAAAATGGCTTATTTCTAAGACATCACATGAGAATCAATATGTCTCTTATTGGAGTCAAAGGTAGATAGCTGTAATGGTTTCATGAGTTTTGCAACAGCTAACCGTGGTTTAATGCTTTATCAATGACACAGTATTTTTCAAATTCACTATTACTTTTGTGCCTCATGGGAGTGCTACATGATAGCAGAGATCACCCACCCACTTCACAGATGAGGACCCTGAAAACTCCCAATTAAAAGAATGAGTAACAAGGTTGAGGCAGCTGACAGGCGTGATGCAAGAATCACCTCCAATCTTCACAACAGCTCTGCGAGGTTGAATCTATCATTCCCATTTTACTGAGGAGGAGACAGAGAAATTAAGGGAACTGATGACAGAGGAATCTGATGAGTATTCTCTCTGGTGCCGCAGCCACCTCATCCTAACATGCAGGCCTGCCCTTTCCCACTTTATCAGACACCAAGCCCAACAGAACGTGGTCAGGGTCACAAGTAGGAGTAGGTGATTTAAGGTACTTAAAGGGGTATCAAGTTGGGATCCTAGAAAGGTGAAAAATGTGCAGAGACAAAGAATCAGCAGCTGCTCCTGGTGAGCAATTTCTCATGGAGGACAATAAAGTGGGAATTCTCTGAAACACATGATAAATGTCCATAAAATTCAAAAGCACAGAGTAAAAAGATATACTTCCCTTATAAAGCATGTCAGCAAGGCCAAGAAGGTATATACGTCAGGAGAGCTTTGGACTCAGCCTAGGATGGCCAATACACTATTTTGTGTTTCCTTATTTCTTCTTACCTATAGGTATAATTCAGGCCTTTTATCAAATTTAAACAACGGATGTTTATTGAGAGTTGACTGTGTATAAGGCATATGGAAATTAAATTAAGATCGTTAAAAAAACCTGCCAGGTTTCTGCCTTACATCTCATCAATGATCTCATGTCACTCAAAAACATGTTTGTGCCATTTTTCTTAAGCATTCTTGCATTTTAATCTAGAAATCTTATGAAAATCACATTTGTCAGAACACTTACTCTAATAAACAAGTAGAGTATATATCCTCTCTACCTACGTATTGTATATATTACATCACACCTACCTGTATTTCATGTTCGTGTATATACACACATGCCCATACGTAAGACTGAGACTCACTAAAGATGATATTAACCCCACCAAAAAAATCACTTGGCAGATTACCCTTATGAGACAAGAGGTTTGGGGGAGGCTGCACATACACAAATCATCCTGCACTATCTTGTTTCAAGCCATGTAAATAATGCTTTGCACTACTCTTATCTTTCTCTGTTCTTCCTCCTGTCCCACATCTCCTCCCTCTCCCTCTTTTGCCTTTAACAGAGAATCTTTGTCCTGGAGCCATGAGCAAGCCCCCAGGCGGTACCCCGTGTTCTAATAAAGCAGCCCTTTTGTCAATGGCAGCAGTGATTACCTCTTTTGCAGCTGCCTCTGGTGTTGATTTTGTGGCATTATGTGGCCTCTTTGGGCTCTGGTTAGTCCTATTTAACTTACTGCAGGGGTTCCCTGTTTGATCTGTAATTGATATAATTGACTGGGAATAATCAGGAAGGCTTTATAGATGTTTATTGATAGCTAATTTTCCTTCATCCATTGTTTAATTTGATAAGAGCATAACCTAATTTATTGTCACTCCAATAGGGATCCATTACCCTTTTGATAAATGCTTCTAGGGCCAACTTGTCAGTAACTGATTTCAAAGAGCTGTTAAACCCACAGAGTCCATCATTAGTTAATGGCAGTTTAGAAAGCTAATGATGTTATAAATTACAATCAATAAGAACATGGAAATTACAGTGTGGAGCAAGATAACACTATATTATTAAACCAACACTAAACTGTACCTTTATTTACTATACATGGGAAAGGCTTCTAAATCCACTTAGTGATATTCATGATTAACTGAGTAAGTCATAGATCAGGAAGAAAGTCGTGGGAGTGAAGCAACTCATGCTTAGAGGGCTATTTCAGAAGAACAGAGGAATTACGCTGCATTCTTTTGACAATAGAGGGAATCTGGGGGACAAACACACAAGCACAAGCATGTGTGGAGCACTGATCTTACGCATTAAATCTGATCCTAATGAAGGAAACCAAAACACATCAATCTAAAATACACCCCAACTGGCAAATATGTCATGCTTTCTCTTTATTTCCCAAAAAATCTGTAGAATTTTGGGAATCACTGCTACTGCTAATTTCTGCCCTTTGAACATTCCTTGTTACTGATTAATGATGGAGGAAGCATGTGCTAAACATAGGAAACTTATTCTACTTTTGTGTGTGAGCTATTTTTAAATCTGCACGAACCATTCTTACTTTTCAACATGCAATAATTCCTCTGTAAGTATATGATTTTCAATTAAATCACATTCTTGATTGATATACTATTGATTGGGATCTCAGTAAAGGATCAAACACTCATCACAAATGTTGACAGTATTTCAATAATTTAAAACAATATTTTCTGGAGAAAGGATAGGGTGTTATCAAAAAGTGGATAGAGTTTTTGTTGAGAATAATGAAAAAGTTTTAGAGATGGATAGTGGTGATGGTTGCACATCAATGTGAATGTACTTAATCCTGCTGAACTTAAAAATGGTTAAGATGGTAAATTGCATGAATATTTCCCCATAAAAGAAAAGAAATACTTTCTAAAGCAATGTTGGCCTTTAACATGAATATAATGGGTTGGGGAGATTAACAATACGCAGTCTTGAGTGAAAAGTAGTCAAGCCCAAGTACTAGACTCACCGAATTCGAAGCAACACATAATCTAGGGGAACCATAGATATGTAGTGGGGTGAGGGGGGAGGTGGGAGGGAAGGGAAAGGGACGGGAAGGGAGGGCTAATAGGGAGGGATTTTGTGCAGGGAGCAGGGAATCCACAACAATGTATCTGACTATTTAATCACCTGAGAAGGCTAATAATACATATGCAATTATTTAATTCTGGAAAATGCACAATCATATATATATATGCATATATATGTACATATATTTATATCTCATTAAAAATAAATGAATAAAATATCAAAAGAAATTTATAGAGTGAAAGAGAAAGTAGAGCTGAAGAAAGGTAAAAAGTCTTAAATTGGAAAAATAAAGAAAAAGAAGGGAAAATAAATACTTAAAGGAGTAAAAAAGGAGGGAAAAAACACATGAAAGCAATGACATAGAAAGCATTAATAAAAAATGAAACTTAAAAAATAATGAAAAACTAGTTGTAGACTGAAAACTCATTTTCAATATTCCATGTTTGGAGGGGGCTTAACATGCAGACAATTCTATCTGTGTCCATTCGCCTTCGGTCCATCTTGAGTACCTCAGAGAACTTAGCAAATACAGTAATGATTCTTCCTTTCACTTTTTATTCTGAATCAGAAAAAAGAATATAAAAAACTGTGGTTTTTAACGTAGTAGCAGATGGAAAAATATCAATTCAATTGATAGTTTTCATTGGAAATCTTCAGAATTCAAATATCAGGACTTCATCCATTCGTTTCTATTAATTTCAAAGGAGTTCATTGAGCACATATCATAAGTACAGTACTAGAGCAGTCACTGGAGATAACACAGATCCTGGGGAGATTAGGGTCTGATTGGAGAAATAAGGCATGAAGTGCAAGGAACCGTAGAAATTGAAAATTAATGATGTAAATGACAATGAAGTGTTATCCTGAGCAGAATATAATTATGTTTCCAGATAAACTATCAACATAGAGCCGTGAAAGGTTATTTGGTGCTCAGGTCTAGACACCTTGATGAAGAGTGTGGTACACGAAGAAGTTATTGACTTGTGGGTGAATTCAGAGGGGAGAAGGAACGAGAAGGGGAGAGTGGAGCAAAGGTTAGGAGAACGGAGAGGGTGCAGTGCGTGAAGCAGACAGTGAGAGCAGCAGGGACCCCTTGAGCTGTGTTGTCAGACCATGGTGACATCCCCATTTCAGAAGATAAGTCCACAAAAGCAAGACTGGTACCTAGATAGAAAGCATGGAGCTCTCAAAGCCATTCAGTGTGGAAGAATCAGGGATAGACAGAATATGACAAAGGGTAAAGAGTATGATAAAGGGTAAAGGAAGAAAGTGTTTGAGACACTGACTGTGATGAGCCTTTATTAACTTCAGAAAAAATATATATACACAAACACACACATATATGCATATATAATATACATATATTATACATCACATATATCACACAAAAGCAAATGTAATCACATATAAGGAAGTATGTGTCACATATATTCATTTAACATATACATATAATTATATATTTGTATAATGCATATTTAATATTTTATTTATAGTACTACGAAAGTTGAGATGGACAAAATTATTGGTATCAAAAGATAAGATCAGTAATTGTTAGAAAGTAGTACATAAAAATATAAGAAATATCATCCATGATTTAAAAAATATACTTATTTTACCCACTGTCTACAAGCGTTTTGTCTGTCTTATTCACCACTATATTTTCAACACTCGCACATAATAATTGCTCAATAAGTAATTCTTTTTTTAAAGAGAGAAGGACAGTGAGAGAGAGAGAGAGAGAAAGAGACAGAATCAATTTTTATTGGGTTTTTCACATGGCTTTCACTTCTCTGACACTTAGTTGTGTACGTGGGTGCTGGGGTTTGAACCCGTGTACTTAAGCATGCCAGGCAAGCATCGTAACCACCAAGCCACCACTCCAGCACTCTCAATAAGTAATTCTTGACCATATCTGTTAAATGATTTGTCTTAGAACAACACCAGTTCAAAATGAATTCTATACTCTCTCTGTTTCTACAGGACTAGGCTTTTCAATTTTCCATTCTTTTATTCAATATGTATTGCACACTTCATGATTACTCAATGAAGATGGACAGGATGATGTGAAAATCTGAGTCTGTTTTAGTCAGCTTTTTTTTTTACTGTGACAAATACCTAGATAACCAACTTGTATTAAGTAAAGTTTTGTTTAAGTTCATTATTTTAGAGGTTTTAACCTGCAGTCAGATGGCCCCTTTGCTTTGGGGCCTGTGGTGTGGCAGCACATTGTGACGGGGAATGCATGCACCACATCTAGCAATTATTACCTCATGGATGCATAAAAAGAATTCCACAGTCCCCTTTGAAGGCATGTCCCGGATCACCTAAAACCTTCCACAGGCCCCACCTCTTAAAGTTTCTGGCACCTCCCAATAGCACAAAGCTGAGAATCAAGCCCTTACTACATGGGCCTTTGGGGGACAATCCCCATCTGAGCTATAGCAAAGTACTTGCTCTAATGAAGAAAATAGTCTAACTGGAGAGACAGATATTAAGAAAATAAACAAAATGTAACGACAAATTGTTTGATAAGAATTATGAGAAAAGTACCACATTCTATGGGTGCACAATGAGATGTGAGTCACAATAGTGACCTCAGGAACAGCAACAACAACAAAATTCTGAATTTAGTGTAAGTCCTGGAAAGCAAGAATATGTGCTTCTGTCTTTTGATAGCATTTGGCTTTGGGTTCTGTGCACAATAGTAGGTCAATAGATATTTATTCACTAGAGACATTTCAAATTGATATTCTATGTATTTCATTCAATAATAAAATATCAATTCACCAGCATATTCTATTACCTAAAAGTTCTGGATAAACAGGGACTTAACATTCACTTATGTTTTGGAGGGCGCGGAGGGAGGGAAGAAATTCAATGCACGAAACTCTTAATTCTGCATCTTTGTGTAACATAAATTCAAATCAAGGAGTATGGTGTGGGGAGCTGGATTGTCCCCCAGGAGTCGATCAGGAGGAAGATGAGTGCCGATGGCTGGAAACCGGGCCCCTCCTCGTCCGGGGACCCCTTCCCTCCCAGCCGGGGAAACAAGGCAACCACACGCAGCTGATGGCAGCCCAGAATCCGTTTATTATCAAGGCATACAGGGTTCTTACAAGGAGGGCAGAAGCCAAGGAATCAATAATCCTTTTAAGGGAGTTGCCAGGGGTTATGCAGATTTTGAGTACTGACAAACAACTAGGTAGGGAACAGCCTGTGGTTAGCACATTCCAACACATCCTAACTCTTTGCATAAGAATTAGGAAGCCTAACAAAGCAGGAACTAGCAGCCCTTCCTGAAGGAACCTGTGGAAATAGTAACAAGATCGCTCTAGGGCAGCTGTTGAAATGGGGGTGAAGGCTACACCCCAACAGTATGGAAGTTAGTTATTTTTTATGCTGAGTTTTTTCCCTTAATATCTGCATTTATGAAGATGAGGGAACTTCATTCAATGATTACATGTGAAGTTGGTGTATTTTGTAATGCATCATGCCTATCATCTCTATGCCTTTGATTTTTGCTGTACCATTGCATTGAAGAAACTTTTTAAACACATCTTTGCTATACAAAGCATGAACATACTATTGTGCATATTTTGTGTTCCCCTAAGGGCTTAGCATTGGGCCACATCCCATAGAATTTCCATTTGGGTGCAGATGGAGGAATGTTGAGATGGGGAGGGGTTTCCCCAAAGATTTGCCTCTCTTCCCTCCCCAGGTCTTGTCTCCTCTCTACTCATTCATTGGTGGCATCCTTTTCATAGAAACCATCTGTAATCTTGTAAAAGTAGATGGCAAGGTTAGCGTGGGGATAAACAGCAGGGTAGATGAAATCTTTAAAAAATAAATGAACTATTCTATGTGCAGGCATGGGCCATTAACAGTAAGCAAGAGAAGCGCCGTGCACATCCCAGGGAGGGAGGCGTCCAAGGAGACGGTGCATCTGTCATCTTTGAGCCATCGCCTGCTCCTCCACTGTGCAGTCTTTGCTAGTTTGAAGACATAGCAGAGGGGCTTGCAAGTCGAGGGAGCTGCTTACAGATTGATTTCCTTGCTTCAATAGCTACTTGACATTACAAAGTTTGGCTTCATTCCGTTTTCAAATTGAAAATTTATACAGAAATGAGAAAAACCACCACACCCAGCAATGAATTAATAATAGCTGCCAACTAGCTGCGAGAACCATTATATTCATAATGCTTCCCGATGCTGTTCTCATCGCTTGCGAAAGAGAATTTGTCCTTAAGCTGCTTATTTTCAAACTACATGTGAAGACAACAAATTGTATGGCATGTTTATCCAATAAGGCATAGCGAGGAAACTAAAGAATCAGATGGGAGGGAGTGAAAAGAAATAGAAATTTAACAGCTAGCCAGCCTGAAATAAAGCAGGCAAGATTAGGAGACACATGTACAATTCTCCACGGTCCCTAAAGTCTCTAGCGAAAAGGTAGAAATGAACTAATTTATTAGTAAAATCACATCAGAGGCAGTAATTTCATGTTAGTGAATTTACATGTAATAACATTAGGCTCCCAACCTCCATTTCACCAGTGTGGCCCTCTCCGATGATGAATGAGGTGCCTAAAGAAAGATGATAGTTTGATTGTTTTCACAGCAAACAGATCAGCATTTTAATTTCTTGCCTCTGTGTTTATTGCTTATTTGGCCCCTTGCTCGGCTTGTAAAAACTTGGCTAAATGGAAATGAATAAATGTAATTACTGCGGGTGACAGTGGTAATCTGTGTGGGTTTTTCATATTGGCTTTGCCAGCGTTAATCTAATCACCGGAGAATATGTGTCACTGCACAAATGCACTGACAGAAAGCAGAGTTCTCAGTCAGTGCCAAATACACACAAGCTGGGAAGCCCAGACACAGACGGTTGTTCCCCTCTGCTACAGGAGCAGAAGCTCCCAGAGTATCCTGAAAGGTGGGTATGAGTACAAAATGGTTTGCAGTTTCAGGGAACTTAAAAAAAAAATGGTTCCCTGGTGACCCCGAAGCCAATGCAAATGGCAACCAGTGCTTTCCCCAGTGGGGTGACGAGGTGTCACAGGACACTGGGCAAGTAAACACTGAAACTTTCCATTTTCCCATACTGAATGGCTGGGAGGGCTAGTTAATGAGTGGCTTTACCTTTCAGGGTTTTGTTCTCCATCTACAAAACAGAGATGGGACAAGTCAGATTCTTGGATATTTGTTTCAGGAGAAGAAGCAGGGGTGAACCAAGCAATCAGTGCTGGGTAAGAGGGATGAAATGAGATAATGTATGTTAAAATGTTTTGCAAACTACAAAACAAAGCTAAATGGAGCAGAAGAGAGTCCTCAAAACAGATTTTATTTTATGTAAGATTTATGTTATCAAAGCAGCAGAGACGCAAAGGATTATTCTGTAAATTGCAGTTGAATGGCTGGTTGGCATTTTGGAAAGAAAAATAAATCAAGACTTTTAACTCCAAATATTGGTCAAATGGAATTTCATACAGATAAAATAATTAAATATGACAATAAAATTTTAGATAAAAACACATGAGGAATTTAATATTCACTAGATTTGGGGGATTTGGGAGAGGACCCTCTACACTGAAAAACAGCAAAAGAAATCATGAAGGAAAAATAAACAAATTTAATGACATTAACATTTCAAACTTCTGCAGTCAAAATAAGGTAGCCCAACTAGGAAAGAAAATAGATTTAGCAAATAAGGCAAGGATCAATAACTATGTAATATGAAAAGTTTCCAAGTATTTATTTTAAAAAGTAAAAGAAAATTAATTAAAAGAAAGAAAACAGATTAAAAAGTGTCCAAAGAGAAATGCTAGTATAAATGTGTGGAAAAAAAATGCTCTAGCCAGCCAAAAATCAAAGAAAAGCAAATTCAGACAAATTAGAAAACATAGGTAATGCTTAGTGCCTTGAAGAGTATGGTCAGACTGAAAATTTCTAATTATCTAATTGCAGTGCAAGTCAATATGAACTTTTTGGAAACCCTTAGACAAAAGTTAACTAGCTTCAACCTAGTGATTTTACCTCTGGGAATACAAGTTAAAGAAGGGTTTATACCTCTAAAAAACAAATTATATATATATATATATATATATATATATATATATATATATATTTATAGTGGTGAAATATTAGCAATAAGCTGTGTAGTTATTATTCCATATTTAAGTAATTAAGTAAATTAGAGACGTTTCCTGTAACATTGTGTGAATAAAAATTATGAAGACTTTAACAATGTGGAAATAGTTAATAGACTTCCAAGTGAGAAAAAAAAAATCTGCAAAATTTTGCAATGCCAGAAGCTCCCACTCAACTTTTAAAATCTCATAGGCCAACAATGAGTCACATGCCACTTGTAAAGCAATTGTTGTGAAGAAAAACAGGGTGTCTACAATGGACTATGATCCACCATTTTGGCAAATGGATATTGGCAATTCTAAAGTGAGAAAAGGAATGTGACCACCAATCGTATTCCTAGGAATAGAACAAGTGCTAGACATGTGGGAATAAGGAAGAGAGGTGTGGTATATATGAATGTAAATAGAAATTACACAGATTTAGAAAATTGAAAAATTATGGGGATGACTCTAATATCTTAAATGATATATCAAAAATGCTTCTTATCTGAAATCTCACAAAAAAAAAAACAGAGAAAGAGGGAAGAATGGAAGAAAGAGAAGAAAATGAGATGAGGAAAGAAAGAAGCAAAAGTTTTAATAAGAGAAAAATATCTTTTGTTCAGACCATCAGTCTTGGAAACAGAATCCCTGGTATCTAATTCCTTCACTATGAAACAAAAACTTTTATCATCATACGTTTAACCTACAAGTGGTATCAGGGATATAAGGCCTCAGGCAATCTGCTAGGAACGTGGCTGAAAGGCTTAGAACTTTCTTATGAAGATTAAAAGGCAAAGAAAAGAAAAAAACAAAGGGGAACTCTCTAGGAGAGAGTACAAGGTCCAACCTGACCCAAAGTACAGTAGATAGACCTGCCCTCTGTTAAGGTGCAAAGTGTGAGCTGAACCATAAGAAACAAGGAATTGAGAAGGTATAGACGTCATCCAGAACTCTCAACAAAAAAGCATCTTTGCCCAGAAGAGTTAAACATTATAAAAGCTTAAGGAATTCAAAGCAGTTCACCTCTGGAGACAGAACATCAGAGACCTGGGCAGACACGTTCCTTGTAAAATGCCTCTTGTTTGCAGTTCATTTCCAGTGGCCCACGTCTCTTGAGTGCATTCCGACAAGTTTTAGCTAGGAAAACTGTAAAAAACAAGAAAAAAATCAGAAGGCATGGGTGCAAATTCAGGCGCAGATGTTTATTAGGATTGGCAGCTCCCAGGCCAAATTCACCTGCATGGCCATAAAGAGGACGGGTAAGGGAAGTGAGGACTGGTAGGGGAAATGGTGGGCAGGGAAAATGGCACTGGACCTGCTAGGCAGCTGCTTTATAGTTTAGGGAAATGGGAGGAGTTGATGGGGTTGGCCTTTCAGAGATTGGCTGGTGGATCCATCAATCCATTGGAGCTTGTCTGCCAGCATCTTGATTGGCTGTTCTTTTTGTGGGGGCCGCCCTGCCCCATAGCCAGCTGGCATGGCCTCTGTCTAGACTAAAGCCATGCCCCCAGCCAGCCTCCATGGCCTTGACCATATGCCAAGTGGCCTGGCTGAAGCCCTGCCCCCAGCCAGCCTAACAAAAACAATCCACATGTGGCAATCACTGGAGGAAACAGGACAAGGAACAGCATCAAGGGCTCCTGTTTGCTTCAGGGAGGCCAAGGAGCCATCTTCCCTGGAAGAAAATTTACACCTATTTTTATAGAGCATCTATACAAATTCTTTCCAGACCAAGAAAATGTATGCATTGAACTTCTGGAAATTGGATTTTCTGGTTCTTTAAGTCAGTGGTTTGGATTATTATCTTCTCTGGGCATCACAAAGATGGTTTGCCTCCATTGATACCCAGGAAGCTGGAACCAGTGATCCTAGGGGCAGAATTTCAGAGCTCTCTGTTCACCCCACCAGCCACCCAACTTCACTTGCCAGTAAGAGGAAATAAAGTGGTTTCACTACTTCCAGTTTTGAATGTAGAATTAAAGTGCAAACCCAGTTCTCTCACTTGACAAAAATAAAGATGGGGAAAAGTTTCTTTTATGTTTCAGGAAATTATTACATTTTGGTGAAACGCTTAGAGGTATAATATGAGCTGGATAATTTTCACAGCATTTGATGTAGTGAATGTTGTGGGGCTTTTCCATGACACATAATCAGTATTAAGCCAACATTTATAAAATAAAAAATGAAACCAAGTTTCTCACCAGGAAAATTGGTTTCCGTTCAACAAGATGTCCTTCGGCATCCTTATAATTTTTAGGTTTTGGTTTTCAGTATTCACTTTTACCACAATGTATGACAGTCAGAAAATAAAGAATTCTACATGTCCCCTAAATGGAAATGTACCAAAATATTAGGAGAATACATGACCCCAAGTCAATTGATATTTAATGATAAGCATTGATTTGAACCTTCATCTTTCCCTTTTTCAATGATTAAAAAGAAAGAAAAATCTCAAATATAGCTGCTATATTTTATTTTTCATTTCTAAATACCTTTATAGGTCAATTATCTTCCTAATACTGTACTTAGTACAATAAAATTAATTTTGATGTGTCTGATGAAAATACATAAATTAATGCTTTGATGTTCTTTAAATATAAGGCATTGTATGAAATGAATAGTATAAAATATAATGCCCGTCCTTCAATAGCATGGAATTGAACAGATAAGCAAAAGCACACAAACTTATAAAACTAGCAAGTATACAAACATAAAGTTGATATTGAGTAACAAATACATGAGAATGAGGCCTAGGAAGTGACATTTTACAAGGGTCTCAATATTCTCATATGCTTGCATTGTAGTAATCTGTTAGAAAGTACTAAAGGCTAGAAGTTCTGTAAAAAAAATAGAAGGGGCAGATTACAATTAGCTATGGTGGTCAGGAAAGGTGACAGTGGTTCTGAATAACACAATATTTTGACAACAAGTGGGAAGAAGAACATAGCATTAAAAACACATTGAATGAGAGAGAAAGTCAGCAAGTCAATGACTTGGTAACATTGAGTGCTTTTGCAGAAGCAGATATAATATATATATATATATTTAGTTAGTTATAGGTATATATATAGTTTTAGTTATACAGTAGTGAAGCATTGCTTAGTTTTAAGAAAACACATTTCTGAGTTGGTAGCATATGGATAGATGATTGATGATAAATAGACAGACAGTGATGAGATCTCTCAGTCTTTTTTTTTTCCCTAAAAACTGTGCCAATACCAAAGAAAGGAGTCATCAGAAATAGTTTCTCCTGTCACAGAGGCCAAGGGATTCTCTGTTTTCTATTTCCAATTCAAAGAAGTTAATGTGTGTTTGGGAATGCCTTCCCACTAAAATGCATGTTTTCTCTTTCATAAGAGGAGAAAGGAGTCTATTCTGAGCCTCAATCTCTGGGGAGAAAAAGAAAAATTTACAAATCTCGCATAACATATTCACTTCTGACTCCGCATATGTATTAAGAGGCAAATTTCAGCTGCTGCCTTTATCCAGAAAGGGGAAGCCTGTCATCTTTTAGCTGTTTCTCCATTCCCCCCAGTACCTGCTGGTGGCAGCAGGAGAGTTGGAGCTCAGGTCATTCACAGTTACTGCTGGGCAGAGGGAAGGCACTGTGGGATCCAGGTACCAGCACACCACACTGTTTGAAAAGTATGGACCCTGACTGGGAGTTCCTCACTAATTCTTTGAATGCTTTCTCCTCAAGGGGGAAAGCAAGCTTTCAGTAAATGAAACAGGAAAATAGAATAAGAGTACAAGACACTGAAATAAGAGTACAAGACACTGAAATAACAGGATGCAATGTTGAAAACTGGAGAATGCTTCCAATTCTAAATTAATAGAATAATTTAAAATAGGTCTTGCATAGTGAAGTTCTAATAAGAGGTACGGTCCAACAACAACAGCAAAACATTTGAGGCACTTAGGCTATACGTCTGAGAATATTCCTGTGCAACATTTTTTCTCATATTTTGTGCACAGGAGCACAAAATAACTCAAAGGATTTGGTACAGAAGCAGATTCCCCAAAATTGAACTTTAAAGAAAAATGTAAAAGAAAGAAAGATTGAGGATGGGCAGGAACTGAAAGGAACCAGAGAAGATAAAGTTTGTAAGATGAGGATACGGTGGAAAGGAGGTGGTGGAGTCAGGTAATTTTTATTAACTGGCAAAACACACCTGAAGGAAATATAAAAAAAGACAAGTAAATAAAGAGCTTCTTAAATTTCTTCTCCCTCCTCTGACTTTTACGCCATTATTTCCTGCACTGGAACGAGAGGAAACCACCATCTCCAGGTTCTTTCTTTCTACTCGCACTTTCTAAATTCCCACATACAATCCAGAGCCACCTATTTGCAAGATCCAGAGCCACCTATTTGCAAAACTTCTAAGCATAAATCTCATCCACAATACCGGAAATATGGGGAGGAATGACTTTGCTAGGATAAGTTCTGCATGATTATTTTTTGGAAATACCTCCTCTCGAGAATGCTTGCTAATAAACATTTTATTGAAACACACTAATCACAAATATGAAATCTAAGGTGTGCTAAGAGGAATTCTGTCCTTAGACTTTGCCCTGCACTTCTTTCTGCTCTTGTTCTCACTCACCAACCCATATCGAGTGAACCTCGGTCTTCCTTTGCTCTCAAGGAAGACTCTTCCTTGACGTAGTAGATTAAAAAATAAAATGACTCAGTTTCTCTGTGTGGCACAGTGCACATGTATATTTCCTCTTAAAATATTGCATCATTATAATATTATGCATATCATTATGCAAGTCAAGTAAAATGATTAGAGAAATTGCAGCTGATTTTGTTTAAATCTTACTATGAGCCAGGCACTGTCCTAGTACTTTTCAATATAAAGCTAGAATGATAATTATCCTCACTTTACAGATATGGGAACTGAATGATAAGAAAGTCACATGGTTTGCCTAAGATTATGCAACTAGAAAGAGGTGGAGCAATAAATATAATCCCTGAATTTGCAGCCCTGAATTCTAACAGTTTCTCCAGTTTTGGCTTTTAAAACATATAAGTGGTATATATTTACCTAATACCCCAAAATACTCCAAAGATACAAACACATGGACTTTGACTTATGCACAATGAGAACTCTGTGCAGTCCAGTAAAAGAGTCATATAAAATACCTTGGCATATGTCATCATCAGAGATTTAATAATAGTCTGGAAGAACTGAATGCTAATGAAGTGACAATGGGATTTGTAATTTTCCTTAAGGAAAGGGAGACAATAAAACACAGTCTCTGAAGGTTCCCTTTCTGTTCCTCAAAACCTATCCAAGTTAAGGGAACGATGAGAGCAAGCATGGGCCAGAAAGTACAGATGCATACATCTTCAAGGACACTGGTTTTTGTCTTGGGCAGACTGGGAACCAGGGCAAGTCTGTCCTATCCATAGAAAACTGCTTTCTTGCATGTATGCTGAAGGAGTTGCTCCTTTGGATATGGGGCATACAAGTAAGCTAGCACTTATGATGTCACTGCTTCTGCAGCCTAACGCATATCTCCTGTCCGACTGAGGGACAGATGCAGTATGGAGAGCTCCGTGGAAAGACTGTGTCACTGGTCTAGCCAGCCACCACTAAACAAAATGCTGGAAGGTTGGGGAAGCTCTGCTTTGCAAAGCACCTTGAGGGACAAAGGTGCTCTCTGTTCAGCCTGTCACCACTAAACTCTTCCACAGCAGTCACGCATCAGCTTTCCCTGTTCAATCTCACACTGTCTCCAGCCATGTTCTTTGTCCTTTCTGCAACCTGTCCCACTGCCCTGGTTCCACTGGCTGTGCACATAAGACTAAAATAATTTACTGACATCTTTAAGGCCACTTTATTCTCAGCAGCTTTGTTCTGGGTGCATGTCCTATGTGTTTGTCACATAGGTAAGCATTGGAAAGAAGAACACATTCCAAAAATCCCATGCATGAACAGGAAGGAAATCCACTTGATGTAGGTATGTGAGTTGACAGGGGCTCTCGTGCCTGAAATGGCTCGGATAGTCCATTGAGAAGGGCCGGCTGTGGGATTCCCTGGAACTGGAGCTGAGACTGGGGTGCTTTTGATGCATTCTGTTCTGTAAGACTTATCATTTCCTGCTATGGAAAGAAGAGGTGGAAGAAATGACCCTGGGAATGCACTTTTGTATGGTTATTCTGTGTCCACTGGCAACTGTCTCAAGCCTTCCTCCCTAAGGTTGCAATTACAGAAGATAATGTTGACTTTTCAAAGGCTTCAGTTTAACATCTGCTCCTGCCAGGTTTATTTCATCTGGCATGGAAGAAATAGCATAGGTAACACTTCCCCTCTCCGTGCTCTGCCTGTTGAGGTGGGATATAAAATACAGAATAGTGGCAAATAAGGAAAAATACAAGAGTTCCTCAGCTTTTACAGGGTTAGGTCTTCAGTGATCAAAGACTATTAACAGAGATGCATGCAGGGGTTAGAGAAAAGAACACCAACGTCCCTTTTTATCCTCTGATGGGTTACAGAACGTGGGTTATATGTCACTGCGTAGGGATCATTAGCCACCTAGTTAATGGCTGTGCTATAAAGGGTGCATGAATGAGGCTTGACAGGAGATGAAACAGTCACTAGGAATAATAAATGTAAATACGGTGTGGAAAGGAAGAACCTATGTGGCCTTTCATGAATCCTTTTTTCTATTTCTAGTTAATTCCATAGGAAGTGTTAATATTGTATCCTTTAGAAATGCATGGCAGCAGCACGGTGGATGTGAGACAGGCACAGAGAAGGAACATTTGCTGATTCTGCTGTCTAGACTAAGGCTTACATTGATTAGTTCTTATAAAAATAATGAAAGAAGAACTGGCCAATAAAAACAGAATTAGTTAAAAAAAGGCTTCTAGACCCAAATGCAAGTTAAATGCCTGCAGGTCTGGAATAAGAATGTGTTACTGGTTATTTGATTTGTTGTTCCTGCCCATAAGTAATAGAAAAGAGTTGGATACATCCTTGGACTTGAACCATCAAGGTTTCCCACAAACACTGCTTCTCAAACTGTACTTGCTGAGGGGCTGGAGCAGTGGTTCGGCGGTTACGGTGCTTGCCTGGTATGTGCAAGGACACAGGTTTGAACCCCCAGCAACCCACATACACAACTAAATGTCACAGCAACGAAAGCCACGTGAAAAACTCAATAACAATTGATTCTTTCTCTCTCTTTCTCTCTCTCTCTCACTCTCCTTCTCACTTAAAAAAAAAACAAAACTGTATTTGCTGAGACAACAGGAAGCTTCCAATTGAGCTCTTTCCCTTTGGCAGTATAGGGCTGGAAGGAGAAAAGGGAAGGAGAAGTGCTAAATTAACACCCAGAAACTGGAATTTTCTAGAAAACATATTAAGTGGATCTTTTTAAAAATTTCTCTTGTAAGTACCAGTAAAATTTTCAGTTAAGAAAGAGCTTTACGTTTTAAAGAAATGAGCTTTTTTCCTCTAGGTCTGGACTCATTCGGTGCAATAAAATGCCAAACCAGAAAAGTCACAGTTGATTGTGAAACTCAAGTACACTGCTTCTTAAAGAGAAGCTCCAATAATTGTTGTTAGATGAGACATGATTTAAACAAAATGTTACATAGGTTGCAATAAGAGTATGAGCATAATCACAATGAGATGACTCACTCTAGCTGTTCGAATATATCAGTACTAGTTATTCTGTCACCACGTTAGACATCCATAAAAGAATTTGGTTCTAAGTAAGGATGTCCCCACAAATTAAAAAATAATATGCTGTGGAAGGTTGCATTGTAAAATACTGTGGATGAAATCAAAGCAATGATACCCATTATTAGCATGTAGCAATCATCTGTCTAATAAATATAGCTTATATAAGAGAACATTGCTTTTTTTTTAAAGAGAGGGACGGTGAGAGAAAGAGAAAGAGAGAATCAATTTTATTTGATTTTTTCATGAGGCCTTCCTTGCTCCAACACTTTGTTATGTACATGGTGCTGGGGTTTGAACTTGGGGACTTGCGCATGCAAGGCAAGTGCTGAAACCGCTGAGCCACAGCTCCAGCCCCTTATTATTTCATTATTTTTTTTTATTAGAATATAGAAATACAGTTAAGGGAGAAACATTATCAAAACATTATCAATCAGTGGATATAAACTTTGTTATTGAGGGGATAAACCAGATCATGGATAGCCACCTTGAATTTTACCTTTTGCATTTTCCCCCAGAAGAGCTCATGCATTGAATGGATAGTTTGTGGAGGAATGACATCGGCTTCTGGGATGGTTCCCCCCTCTTCCCGATTTCCAGTCTCCTATGAGTTCTTCATATACCCTCCCCCTCCCCATCCCCCTCCCTACACCTCTGCGAATCCTATAGAGCCATCCCCCTAATGTTCAGACAGTCATTCAATTTGCAGTTTTGCTAGGTTAGCCGTTAGCCCTACTGCTTCCCTAACTATGATA
>PVKS010032073.1:0-22887 GCA_004027875.1 Aplodontia rufa
CTCCCCTCCCTATATCCCTCCCTTCCTCCCTTCCCTCCTCACCCTCCCTCCCTCCCTTCCTTCCCCTCTCCTCCCTATATCCCTCTCTTCCTCCCCTCCCCTCCCCTCCCTCCCTTCCTTCCTTCCATTCATCCATAGTATGTACTTTCTATGTATCTGTAAGGATATAAAGGTGATAAAACAAGTCTTTGGTGTCTAAGAACTACCATCTGCTTCAGACAAGTAAACACAGAAACAAGGTAATGTGAGCCTCAAGAGAGAATTGAGTACACATTGTGTGGTGGACACAGGAAGTGCTTAGTGAAAACCTGAGCCAGTGTTGTGTGGAGAGCTGAGGCTGGGTCGTGCCTTATGGAATTAGTATTGAAGTATCACTTGTGGGAGGGTTGCCCTGAGTTTCTGCTGCAGCTGTTGAGAAGGGCCTGAGTGCTCCGCCTAGCTAGTCAGCCTCCTGATTGAAATGTTCATTTTTCCCTCTAGTGACAATATCCCAATACTAGGGAACCAGAGAAATATGACTTTGATCAAGAATGGTTACTCTGTTCAAGGCTTTCCTGGATTAAGAACAAGCTCACTCTAGTGGATTTCAGGGCAACTGAAGATGTAAATCCGAGAATTGGAACTTCTCCCTTCTTAAGTGCTTTCTTTTGTGAGTCCCTGTCTTAGTCAGTTCTGGCTACTATAACAAAGCACCATAAGCTGAGTGGCTATACACGGGAGTCCCAGATAAGGGTGCCAGCGTGGCGGGGCTCTGGCCAAGCCCCTCCTCCAGGTCACATCCCCATGTGGTGGAAAGGGAGAAAGCTCCTGGGAATCCCTTGCACAAGGGCACTAGTCCTGATCACTAGGACTTCTCCTCCTGACCTCATTACCTCCCAAAGCCCCGACCCCTAAAACCATTGCGTTGCGGGTTAGGATTTCAACTTATGGATTTTTAGGGGGCACGAAGATTCAGTCTATAACGGTCCGCATGCCTGCGGATGGTTCCTCCTTCCACTGTCTCAAATTGGAAAGCCTTAGATTACCTTTTGCTTGCCTTCATTCTCTAAGTAAATTCTTTGACTAAGATTTCTTTAAATAAGGATCTCTGATTGTTTTCCTCTTGGGCTCCAGTCCTCCTTCACGCCTGGATGTGTTTTCTATGAGTCTCCGAGTCTGCTTTCTGCTCTTCCAGTCTACTCACATTCTTTCAGACTGATTGTTCCAAGTCAGATTTTCCTTGTGTCATTCCCCTGTCCCTATCCCCTCCTTATGACCTCTCTATAAAGTCTAATCTTTTGCCAGATGTTAAGGACTCGCTCTAATCTGGTCCATCCCATTTTTAAGCTTATTTTCTCCTGTTCTTCTGCCTGGTCTTCCTCTGCTGAACTGGGAGGAGCAACCTGGATATTTATACCAACCTGGGGTGAGATAACGATGCACTCAGTTTAAGAAGCAAAGAAGTTTTGAAATAAAATCTTGCTTTTCCTCTTTAATCTTGTTTCCCCACAGGTTAAAGGCCCCCTGATGCAGAAGGGCTTCCTTCTTCAGCCCGCACTTCCTTATCTCAGTGCTGGAACTTCCTGTGGCTTTCTATTTCCTATGCATAGCTGCCTTTTGTGGTTAGTGCGATGGTAGTGATGGGACTCTTGGACTTTCCTGTTTGTGACTAGGGGTTACTGGATTTGAAGAACACATCCTGGGGTTTGGTAAGGAAGCGGATTTCTGGGTGCCTGTGCATGTGTTCACCTAGGAGTGCCGGACGGCAGAGGGGTGGGTGTTTCCTTTTACAAGACCGGAAGGAGAGATGGGTAGTAGAGTAAAAGCTTCACCTCTCTTGATGAATGTCCTGACCACCATGGGGCTTAGCAACTTCTTTGCTGCTGTGACAGTGCGGAATTAGGAGGAGGTTCAGATGCGTTCAGATTTCAGTATATGTTGAAAGTCACTTTTCCTAATTTCATTGTGCAGATAGGTATAATGCTATGCTTTCCCCCCTAGTTTTCTATGAGATTAAATTGTTTCATTACTGGGTACCCTAGGGATGCCAGGGCTGCTCATGAACACGCCAGACGGGTTCTCCTCCTCATCTTCTGCAACTGTTGCCTTCAGGTCCACCACCAGGCTCGCCTGTGTCAGCCCCATTCTGCAGTTCTTGCCTTGCTCCCAGCCCACCCAATCCTGCCCCTCCTGAAGGCCAACTCCTATCCAAGGTTTCTGCAAGCACCTCCCAGCTACCTCAAGCCTTTTTCTGAACTTCCTTTTCATTTGCAGCTAGTACCTCATTGCTCAGTGTTTATAGTTTGTCTCTAAAGATGGGGACTGTGATGGCTGTTTGTGGCTTTCATCAGGTACTTCTGTTTCTGATTCATGCGGAGCACTTTATAGGGTTTCACATCATTGCCCAGCTGGAGTGAGGTGTGGCCTTGGGATTGCTTTGGCCAATGATATGTGAGTGAATCAACGTGTATAACTCCTTTTTTTTTTTTTTCCAGGGCTGAGGACTGAACTCGGGGCCTTGGGCATGCTAGGCAAGCACTCTGCCACTGAGCTAAATCCCCAACCCCAACGTGTGTAACTCCTGGGCAGAAGCAGTAAGAGACTGTATCCCTCCTCCACACTTGTCCTTCCCTCGGTCACTGTGATCAGCATGTGGAGATGCTGTGTCAGCCCAAGTCACTGAGTGACGGTGGTGCATAGAGCTCTTTGCTGGTCTGTGCTAGACATGGAACTTGAATAAGAAGCGAACCTTTGTTTAAGCCACAGAGGTTTGGGGGCTTTTGTTATTGCAGCATGACATAGCATGTTCTGACTGATTCAAATGACTCTGTATTCCTCACATGCAGAAACTTAAATATCCGTGCTTCAGAAATGGCTGCTGGGGGATCAAAGAACTAACTTACCTACTTCTGTAGCAGATAAAATTCTTCTTTGTCAGGTGCTGACATTTTCTTTGGGAGTATAGAAGTCCCTGATAGATGAGGAGTATATATGCTGTGGAGTAAGATTCAGTATAAACTTCTTAGCCTAAAAGCTACCTCTGAGGAAATCACTGTTCCCAGAGGCTTCCTCTCATGTTTCTGATAATTAATATCAGGGGTCTTAGTCAAGGAAAAAGATCTGTACAAGGAAAAGTTTGTCTAGATCACTTTTTTATGAATTTCCTGAAAGTTCATCATCAACCTAGATCACAGGATGAAGGGCCACAAGGATTTGATGAAGTGGTTAGAAACACTGGCTAAGGAGCTGTGATGTTTCTCTATGCTGGGACACATTCTTGGCACCTACTGTTGTGGCACCCCTCCAGGACTTAACTCCCGCTGTCCCTAGATGCCAGATGCTTCAGCTCAAATCCAGGGCCCCCGGGGAGCAGTCCTTGGTGCTTCCTGTGGAGGGATTCAGCAGCCTTTTCATCTGGAGGGAATGGGACTTGCTGGGGAATTGACCGCTGAATTGCTTAATTTCCCTTTTGGAAAGGCTGAGTAAAGCCTCTTCTTTTGAGTAGAGTTATGGATCCCCTGGGCTGCAATTAATGCCCTTGGCTTTCTGATGTGTTTCATGGTTCAGATCAACCCCCGGAGCTACTGGGTTAGAGCTGAGGCTGTTAGACCCATCACTGCTATAAAACCACTGCAGCCAAGAAGGTGTTGCAAGCAAATGTGACGATGAGGACCACTCCAAATGCTGGGAGCCCTGCTCTATCGTCACTTCCACAGCTTGGTTCTCTCAATGTCATTTGGATCTGCTCGTGCTCTTTGTCACAGATGTGGTCAGGAATCCAGTCTCACCAAGCCCAGACTACTCTTGCTTGCTTCTGACACAGGCCTCCTGCTACCTCCGGGCTCTCTTCCTTCTTTCCAGGGGCTCACATGAGCTGTTCAACTCTTTGTTTATAAGCAATGACTAAGGTAGCAAGGTGGGACATCCAAAACCTAAGGACTGGAGCATGGCTGGGTCTCGGGATCAATTGGACTCAGAGGTACAGAAGTCACCAAAAAATACTTTTTTCCTTTTTGTAGCTTGTAGCTAGTCAGAGCCCTGGTGCCCCTGAATAGGCACCATGGCCACCTGGCACCCAAACACCCACCTAACAGCTGCAGAACCAGGAGAGGAGTGGGTCACGGAAAACATTGCTGCTCACAGAATCCACCTAGAGAATGCGGGGTGGTCAGAAACACTCCCGAAAGAATGGTGCTGGTTACTCAAAGCAGAGGGAAGAATCGTCCCTCAGTGCCATGTCCCCCTGCCTGTGTGCCACGGTAACAGAGCATCACAGGCTGAGTCCTTTACAAAGAACAGACACTGATTCCTTGCGGTTCTGCAGTCTGGCCAGTCCAAGGCCAGGATGCTGGTGTCTGGTGAGGACCGTCCTGGGGCAGCGTCCCAAGATGCAACATGAAGGGCAAGGGCGGGGAGGGGTCACTGGGTGCTGACCTCTCTTGCTGTAATAACTCACCCCCACAACAGTAGCGTTAACTGCTTCATGAGGGCAGAGTCCTGGTGGCCTGATGGCCTTTCATGAGGGCCCCACCTCCCGACCCGTTGCGTTGGGGATACCTCCGGCACCCCCACACTCACAGGCAGCAGCAGCCCCAGACACTCCGCATTCTGTCTGCAGCTTTGTAACGTGGTCACCATTTCTAGACACCCTATGGCTTTGTAAAGGGATCAGGTGGCTGTGACAGGGGAGAGGGACTGATGCAGAAGAGTGGATGGGCTTTGGAATCTCAGACAAGCTTTCGGTGCAAGGCTTGGAGGCTGAGGGAAGAAGGGAAGAGGCCAGCACTGAAGAGACAGAGGAAGCCCCTGGGAAGAGGCAGTTGGGCTCAGGCAGGCTGAGCAAGGGGCTCAGGAAAGGCTTGTTCAAGAAGCCTGTGGCACAACCCAGGTGGCACCATCTCAAACGCAAGTCAACTGGCAGCCAAGGCCAAGACTGTTCCCCAGTCAAAAAGACGGGAACGAGACTGGAGCCTGGGCAGGGGAGGACCCTGTTCTTCAGGCTCTCCAGATCTCTAGACTGAGAGAAGATGTTTGGATAGAGGGCAGAGCGAGAAGGAGCATGGGGACCGGAGTCAGACCTTCAGAGGAGCTTCTTCCACGCTTCCGGTGAGGAAGAACCGTGTGGCTGGGGTGGTGACGGACTCTCCGGAGCTCCATGCTATGCCCTCTCAATGCTGATTTGTCCAGTAGACACGTGGAAGCACTCCAAGGCTCTCTGGTGTAAGAGGCATCCTGTGAGGGGGCCTATGCCAAACGTGTTTGGGGCAAACTCCAGTCACGTGTTCCTTTTCTGGAGATGTTCACAGCATGTTAGCAGGTCTAAGCTCTGAGAATTCCTGAAGGACAGAGACTCCTTAACTTCCCTTAACCCAGGTGCTGCTGTAGTGACTTGGTGGACCCTTCTGCTCCCAGGGCACCAGTGAACACTGGCGGAAAGGACAGAGAGAGTCCTGGGGGTGCTGAAACCCATGCCAAGGCACGGGAGCCCGCTGAGCCTGCGGTCTGCAGAAGGTGAAGCTCCCTGGGAGCACAGGGCTCCCCATGGAGAGGGCCAGGGTGGACCCAGAGGGACAAGAGGTGCCCCCACCCTGGCAGTCACCAAGAGAAGTGACAGGTTCCCCAGTGGAGAGGATACTGCGGTGGGCTGAGGGTTCCACTCACCAGGGTGGGCAGGGTCCGCAGCAGTTCCTGGCCTTTGACTCAGTGGGCCTCTTCAGAGACCTATCACACGCATTGCCAGGAACAAAGACTACTTTATGTCAATTTTAGTGTGACTCCTTCCTCTCTTCCATTTTAGACCTCTCTGTCAGCCAGCTTTCCGTTGCTGAAACAGAACACCAAAGGTCAACAGCATAGGGAGGAAAGCCTCAAGTCGGCTCTCCATGGTCACGTGGTCCTGTTGCCTCCGGTCTGGGGCAGCCTAGTACACCTCATGGATGCCTGGAAGCAAGGAGAGAGAGAGGGCTGGGCTCCCAATATCCCCACTGGGGCATGCACCTACGAGCTCATCCCTCCACCCTCTTTTTTGGGAGGTGCTGTGGATTGACCCCAGGGGAGCTTTACCCCTGAGCTTACACACCCAGCACTTCTAATGTTTTGTTTCGAGACGGGTCTTGCTAGTGTGCTGGAGGTGGCCTTGAACCTGCAATCCTCCTGCCTCAGCTGTCAGAGTTGCTGGGATGACATATGTGCCACTGCCCCGGCTAGGTTCCCAGTAGTGCCACAACATGGTGACTAAGCCTTTACCACATGGGCCTTTGGGAGACATTCCACGTGCAAACTACACCAGCTTCTGTTCCCAGTCGTGTGTCAACCATGAGAAAACCATCCTTGATCTGCTGGCGCTTAACGCATCCTCGTTCAAGTGCTCCATAGCTGGAGTGCCCTTAGCAGAGGTGGGGTGCATAGCTCTCGAGTCCAGGTGAGCAGCCTCGACGTAGCAATAGATCAAATAAAAATGTAAAACAAAGACAACCTACTTTAGTCCCAAAGTGGAATATTCCCACCAGTGGGGTTCAAACTTGATTGCGTGTAAAATTCACTAGGAAAATGTTAAAAAAAAAAAACAGAACAACAAAAACACATATTCCTGAGTTCCATGCCGTAATCACATCCTCCAAGTTTTTTTTTTTCTACCAAGAATTGAATCCAGGGTTGCTTTACCACTGAGCTACATCTTCCAACCCTTTTTATTTTTTATTTCATATATGAATTTTTCCTAGGCTGAAGGGACTGGAACTCACAAAAAATTTAGTTAACAGCTAAACAGAGTGTTGGAAGTTGCTGAGTCTGGCTTTGAACTTGTGATGCACCTGCCTGAGGCACCCCCCCACACACACACTGATTTCAGGTGTGCACCGCCATGCCTGGCTCCAATTCTTAACCAACTAAAAAATCTAAAACTTCGCAGACAGCTCTTCCTTTGCTTGCCTGTACTACGTGTTGGTGTTTAGAGAATTTGGTAACTGATGAGCCTCTCTGGAGTAAGGGAGACAGCTGCATCTGATGGGGCTTCCCTCTTTGTCCTACTGGCTAGGGAGGGGGAGCGCAGCCTGGCCCCGGGGCCTGGCAGGCCACAGCCCTGTCTACTTGGCCCTGAAGACTCTGGAGCGAGGCCCTCGAGCTCACTTCTGCGCTCTGGCCACGGACAGTTGGTGGAGACCCGCTACGCTTATGCTTGGTGCCAGCAGCCAGGCTCCACACTCGCAGGCTGCAGTGGTATCTGTTCCCTCCTTTGTGGGGCAGTAATGTGAAAGGCCTGCCTCAAAGGTGTGACAGAGCCTTGAAAATTATTTGGCAAGAAAATAACAACAGCACTGGCCCGCCTCAAGCCCTCTGTCCCCTGAACATGCTTCCCCCAGGTGCTCCTAAGACACCGGTTCTAGCTTGGGCAGGGTTTTCATCGCTAGCCACCTCATAACTGATGCTTTCCCCTGGGCCTCACGAGGCAACGCAAAGAGGGCAGGTGACACTTGGGAATGCCATGGCTGCACTGCGGGGGGATTCTCAAGCATGGAGAATCCAGTCTCATGATGGACAACAAGCACGCTGCCCTTGTCTCCAAAGGGGGTGTTGTTTCTGTCTTCTAGGCTGTTGACAAGCAGAAATTATCCCCCGACGCTTTGGCCTCTCATCCGTCTCCAAGTCCTGATAACAATAAAAGCAGCTGCCAACTCCAAGGTGAGGTGCAAGTGGATCTTCTGCTCCAGGTGAGGACATGGATCCCATCCTGCCAGGCATGCTTCCCATGTCACAGTCCCTTCTTTCTTTCCCTCCATCCCTGCTCAGCCAGGGAGCGCAGACCCGAGTGTGGGCTGAGTCCTGGCACCCACCACAGATCCGTCATCTTAGGCTGGGGTTGGCGAACTGTGGCCCAGAAGCTATGCCTAGCTTGCTTGCAGCCTGTTCATGCCCATCCCTACAGCTAGAAGCAACTTTAAAAAAAGTAAAGGGTGGCTGGAGCAGTCACTTGGTGACCAGGAGCTTGCCTGGCATGTGCAAGGATCCAGGTTCAAACCCCAGCACCATGAAGTATCCGAGCAATGACAGCCACATAAAAAACTAAATAAAATTGATTCCCCCTGCACTGTCCCTCTCTCTTAAAAAAAAATTAAAAGGTTATTTAAATAAAAAAAATAAGGAAGAATATAATTTAGAGAAAGCCTAAAATATTCACTCTCCTTTTACAGGAAAAGTTTGCTGTCTCCTATTCTGGAAGTAATCGAGGTACATTATAGGGAAATGCAATCATAAAAAAAAAACAATTCAGCAGCAGAACAGATGGGGCTTGGGGACAGGGAGGGCACACCTCCTTTTCTTCCCTGCTTATCTCCCTGGCAAGAAGCAGATTGCACAGTGCCCTCAGTTTCTAAAAGATGCAGCACTCTCAGATTATAAAACTGTGAACACACACTATATAAAAACCTATCCTCATGTGAATTAAATTAGAAAATCCAGGAATAGAATGAGCGTAATAGTTCCAATTGGAATATGTGGTTTAAACACACAATGGGTCTCAACTTATTTCTCTCCCAGGCGAGTGTGGCCGCCGCATCAGTTAGGATTTCGATGATGTTCTCAGGTCTGGGGAATGAACGTCGAGTGCCAGGAAAATCATGCTGAAGTGTCTGTGTATGCAGGGAGCTGGCCGGACAGCCCTCTGACAGATGGCTTCTGTGTCCTCCAGCACTGAGTTTGGCAGAGACGCTCAAGGTCATCCCGGAGTCCACAGGCCCCGGATCCCTGCAGTATCTGATTGTGTTGAATCTGTTGACTCAAAAATCAAAGATTTTTGCTCATGTATTTCCTACACATTTGAAATATGCTCTCAAAAACTATTGAAAACTATGCTTGAGAACCTGGATCCTGACTTTCAGGCAGCTGTGGGATGCTTTCTTCTTCCAGGCTTTTTCAGGAGCAACCCAACCCCTAAACTTGGCCTTGCGATGTGCAGCAGTTTAGTAATGGAGGACTGAACTAAATCTGATTTTAATGAAATCAGGCATTCATCTAAAAGATGCAGAAATGTAAATCGTGGTTGTCTGCCACCTCGAGGCAGAACGGCAGTTTTATTTATTTATTTGTTGAACATGGACTTACAATTGTGGGGGAATCATTATCAAACAGTCAAGAACAAATGTATATTCACATAACAAGCCAAGGCTGATGCCATTCCATGGTTTCCTCCCTTGGGTTCCCCATGGTTCTATGTTTCCCCCAAAAGAACCCCTGTGTTAAATGGACTTCTCATGGAGGTTGGAGATCTCCTTCTGAGTTGATTCCCCCAAACTCCCTCCCTCCAGACTCCTAGATATCCTTCCTCATCCCTCCCTATCCCTGCTCCCCTCCCTATGTCTCCAGGTATCCTAGGCAAGGTTCCCCCTGTTTGTGTAAAAATTCACACATGTTGAGGTTATTACTAGCTTAGCCATCTAACATGCTGCCTCCCAATGTATTCTAGCTTCCACAAATGAGAGAAAACATTCGGCCCTTGAGTCTCTGAGATTGGGATACTTCACTTAGCATAATTTTTTCCATCTCCATCCGTTTGGCTGCAAACGCCATTATATCATTTTCTCTAATGGCTGAGTAGTATTCCACTGTATATACGCACCAAAGTTTTTGAATCCACTGGTCAAGTGAGGGGAAACGGCAGTTTAAAATCATCACTCCATCATCCTAGAAATAGATGTTAGTAAGATGTGGCATTCAAATATGACATTACATCCAGTGGAAAGGACCATGCTGAATATCTATCTTATAGTTATTTCTGTCTCACACGGTGAATGACAACAGGTGCTGTTCTGGGGCCTTCACATGTGTTGATTCGTTTCTTCTCACACCGCATCAGGCAGGTGGGAGGATGCATCCCACTTCATAGGGGAGGAAACTGAGGCACAGGTGGCAAATGGGATAGCTCAAGTGGAAGGCAGAAGTTTAGTTTCAGAGCTCGAACATTTCCTTGACTGATGCCCCATGTTCCAGAACCCCTAGTTATGTACTGGAAGAGTGGTTCTCAGCCCTGCCTGAGAAGTGTTAAAAGAAATCCCACACTCGGGGCCCCTACAGCCCTCGTGCTGGGGCTGCTGCTGCCTGGGGGTGCCTCCCTTGCGATGAGGATGGGGGATTAATAGATCAGCCGCTCCTCCGAGGGGTGCCTCCAGGCTCGGTACTTCAGATTGGTACCCTGGTTGTGACACCACTGGTCAGACCCTTTCTTTCCCAAGAGTTCTTCAGACTCTCCTCACGTGCACGTGTGAGAACACTTTAGAGGTGCAGAGTAATGCGGCAGTAGTAGAAATACTTTTTCATTTCATCTAAAACTCCTTAAATATCATTTAATTAGGTAGCCCTTAACCTAAAGGAGTTTTTACAGTTTACACCACTGGTTTACATCTCACTCAAACCAAAGTCCCTTTTGACAAAAGTATTTATTTCATAGATAATACACATGCTAATTTAAAAAATCAATACAATGCCTTGCAGGCTTAATAAGGGAAAAATAAATAATTTGTAATAACATAATATAGATTTCATCGTTCGATATGTATGCATACGGGCTGGAGAGGTGGCTTAGCAGTTTTGGCACTTGCCTGGCATGTGCAAGGACATGGGTTCAAACCCCAGCACCACCGACTCAAGGAAGTGTTGGAGCAACAAAAGGCACATGAAAAACTAAATAAGATTTATTCTCTCTTTCTCTCTCACTGTCCCTCTCTCTCTTTAAAAAAAATATGTATGCATAACTGTCTGGTGGGACATTGAGAAGCTGCATACCATGGTGGGACCTTGAGCATTCACCGCCACCCGCTAAATGCTGCAGTAGAGTCTTCATGACTGTCAAAAAGGAGGCCCTTCCAATTTTCTAAGATGCTCCCTAGCGAGTGGTATGCCTTCCCTGAGAACAGAACTCCTGGTGGCACTTTCAGTGGTGTCATTCCTCCAGAACAATGCGGCATGGGTAAGAGTCGTTCTGGCAAATGTTTGTGTTCTTAAATGTGTGTGCAGCAGCAAGTTTGCTGAGGAGCTGGGGTTCTAAGGGAGGCCGCCCCTTACCTGGACTCCGAGAGGCTGTGCTCACACCGTGACACAGTACGAGGAGACTCGAGATTGCTCTGCCACTTTGGCAATGTTAACGACTCATTTACGAGGACCAGAGCTAATATTTGACCCAAGTGCATTAGTATCCACTAATGTAGACGTTGGTCTTCCAGAAAATGCACGGGATGGGCTTTTACAGGTGTGACGGGAACTATGATTGATTGACTGAGTCGTGTTCTGTGATATCAGCTCAGGTCAGACGGCTCCAGAGCCTGTGTGCCAACTCTGGATGTTCCCAGATTTTGTGTTAAGCCAAACATTCCCACTTCCTTTGATTCTCTTGCTAACGGAGAAAACTGCTGCTTCTGGGGATGAACTGCATCCCAGCTGCTCGGAGACTGTGATGGCAGTTTGAAGGTGGTGTCTTCACTTCCTTCAATCGCTGCTGCTAGGTCACACTAAAGAGGCCCCCAAACAGCACCAGCAGTGTTGAGAGAAGCGGTCCATCTTCCCATGTGCGGCACTCTCTCTCTCTTTTTTTTTTTTTTTACGTTTTTAAAGACTTTTATTGTTAATAGCAAATTTCCATTTCTAGTTTTTTAAATAACAGGAATATATAGGAGATGAATGTCAGGAAACTGGTGGAATTATAATTTAAATGAAAAGAATGAGAACATAAGATTTATAAATGTGAAAAATTACTCAAATGTTGTTACACAACAAAAAGATACATTTGCTTAATGGCCAACTTGTTTCAAATAGAACTGTCACACATACATCCCAAAACCAATTTCTTTTAGCTATTTCATCTGTACAGTGATACTCTTCATAAAAAGAAAATGAAAAAGTACAGACAAGGCATTTTTTGAAAATCTCATCAAATTACATTAACAACTGAGATTCATACCAAGATATTTTTCTTTGGGAATGAAAATTATAAAGCACAGATTGTAAAAATCCAAAGAAAGTAGTATCAATTAGTAAGGTTAGTAAAAAATGAATTTTGGCAAACAGATCATAGGCAGCTCAAACTTCATGCGTTCCTCCGGAAACAGGAGACCAACTGAGTAGGAAAGATTCTTTTCAGTACACTGGCAACTTTCCCATTAGTAGTTGTCTTTCCTGCCAAAGAGGAATAGCTTAATGCTGAAAATTTATTGCTAAATGGGTGGAAAAGACTATTAGACTCTGAAAATTTCTGATACAAATGCACTGAGAAACGTTGTCCCCAGCCTAAGAGTCTATTCCCAAATACAGAAATGTTCCCTATTAAAATATAAAAAATTTGAAAGTACTAAACCTCCTAAAAATGAAAAAAATACTGAAAAGCACATGATCAACATGATTTACATTTAGCTATCCCAAAAGTATACTTCTTTTATTCCAAAAAATTCTATTTACAAAGTATGCCTACATTATGTTTTAAGAGACACGTATCAAATGGAAGCAAATCATTATCATGGTTTTATAAAAAGATTCATATCCTTTAAAACATTTTTTGTTTCTATTAAAAAATTAGAAAGCAGTAAAGTGTCGTTGTGGTGAAAGTGCACGTGATCTTAAGGGAAGAAACATCTCAGTAGAGCTTCCACAAGTTCCTCCTCCTTCAGCTCTGGTGGCAACGGAGGCGCTCCAGGGTCCCCAGGTCTAGGAAACGTAGTTGAAGAGAAGATGGTATTTTCAGTTCTGCCTACTTCTAGGACATGAAAATTCAGAGAAGAATCAGTAGAGAAAAAAGGAGCTGTGCTTGATTCTCCTTCTGGATGGTGTATGACAGTGGATGCTCTCCGTTTTCAGAGGAATTACTTTCATCTGAATTTGATCTTGAAAGGTTGTTCATGGCTCCATCTGGAAAAGGTTCACAACTGCTACATTTCAGTCCTTTCAGATGTTCAAGTTTTATATTTCTAAGTTTTAGCACTCCCTCTGTAATCTTCTGTATCAAGAAGTTCTGCGTTTTTTCTCGCCGAATAGATTCAACAAGGGTGTCAAGTCCTCTGGGGTTTTTTTGTAAGTAGTCTAACAATTTTCCGGCCCTTTTTCTACTTGGTGTTCGGCAAGAAATTTCTGCAGTGTCTTCTATACTGAGTATTTTTTTTGCATGTAGACGATCAAAATGTCTCTCAGCTATAATTTTCTCACATAGGTAAACTCGCAAATTTTCTAAAGCGTCCTTCTTCACTTCAGTCAGGTCCTCCTCGGTGAGGGACAGTGTGGCGGATTCCATGGCGGGTCCAGGAGCTTTGTCTGCACCGCCCTTGGTAAACAGTCCAAGTGCGGCACTTTCTGCTTTAAGGATATAAACTTGCCTCCTTCCCTTTCCAAACGCTTTTCTTCCTGGGAGCCTTCATACTCTGATACCCATGGGTGGTCATCTATTTTCTTTAAATGACACTTGCCACTAAGGAGAGCTACCCCTAACCCCTGTTGCTCCCATACATCTGGTGAGGGATTGGTGGCCCAGCTCCCACTCTGTGCAGCCGGTGGTCCTGCTGTTCTCCTGGCAAAACTCTTTTTTTTTCTCTAAAAAATGCTTTGTTTAATTTTTAAAATTTGACAAATAATGTACAAATAATTAATGTACAACATTATACTTTGAAATATATATTAGCCTTGTGGAATGGCTAATAGAGCTAATTACCATTCATTACATCATAGGGTTACTTTTTTGTGGTCAGAACACTTAAAATTTATTCTTAGAATTTTCCAAGAACACAATATATATTAATTATTGGCAGTTTTGAGTTTCTCTGCCTGCATAGTTGGGCTTCTCATGGGAGTTGAGAGTTCCCAGTTGAACTGATAACCCCCTTAGTTCCTCCCTCACTTCTCCTTCCACCTTCATAGTTATGGTTCCCCCTGCTTATGTGAAATTTTAATAATGTTGAGTTTATCATTTAAGCTTAGCTATCTTTCATCCTGTCTTAGATTTTACTCTAGCTTCCATATATGAGAAGAAATATTCTGCCCTTAAGTCTCTGTGTTTGGGATATTTCACTCAGCATAATTTTTTCCATCTCCATCCATTTGGTTGCAAATGCCATGATATCGTTTACTCTAATAGCAGAGTAGAACTCCAATATACATATATCCACTCATCCAGCAAGGGGCATCTGGATTGGTTCCATAGTTTAGCTATTGTAAATTGAGCTGCTATAAACATTGATGTAGCTGTGTCTCCGTAGTGTGCCATTTCAAGCTCTTTTGGGAAAAACCCAGGATAGCTGGGTCATAGGTAGTTCCAACCTTAGTTTTTTGAGGTGTCTCCACACTTCTTTCCAGAATGGCTATTCAAATTTGCAGTCCCATCAACAGTGTTTTAGTGTTCCTTTTTTCCCACAACCCCTCCAGCATTTGTTATTATTTGTATTCTTCATTTTTGCCACTCTGACAGGAGTGAGGTGGAATCTTAGTGAAGTTTTGGTTTGCATTTCTCTGATAGCTAGTGATCTAGAATATTTTCCTCACATATTTATTGGCTTTTCGGACTTCCTTTGTTGAGAAGTTTCTGTTTAGCTCCCTAGGCCATTTATTGATTGGATTATTGTGGTTTTGGTGTTCAGTTTTTTTAGTTCTTTGTATATTCTGGATATTAGTCCCCTGTCAAAGGCACAGCATGCAATGATTTTCTGCCGTTCTGTAGGTTCTCTCTTGATACTCTGGACTAAATCTTTAGCTGAGCCGAAGCTTTTCAGTTTAATGGCATTCACTCATTGATCCTTGGCTTTAATTCTTGAGCTATGGGAGTCTTGTTGAGGAAGGAAGTGCTTACACTGATGTCGTGGAGTCTTGATCCTATTTTTTCTCTTCTAGCAATTGTATAGTTGCTGATTTGATTTCTAATTCTTTGATCCATTTTGATTTAATTTTTGTGCAGGGTGAGAGGTTGGGATCTAATTTCAGTTGTCTGCATATGGCTGTCCAGTTCGTCCAGCACCATTTGTTGAATAGGCTGTCTTTCCTCCACATTATATTTTTGGCCCCTTTGTCAAATATCAGATGGTTAAAGACTAGTGGGTTTGTCTCAGTATCTTCTAGTCTGTTCCATTGGTCTTCATGTCTGTTTTGATACCAGTACCACACTGTTTTTTGGTACTATAACCCTGTAGTATGATTTCAGGTCAGGTATTCTGAGACCTCTTGCTTCCTCTGTCTTGCTTAGTAATGTTTTGGCTGTTCTATATTTCCTGTTATTCCAAATAAATTTGAGAATTGCATTTTCTATATCCATGAAGAATGTCCTTGTTATCTTAATGGGGACTGCATTGAATCTGTACAGGGCTTTTGGCAGAATGGCCATTTTAATTATGTTGATTCTGCCTAACCAAGAACATGGAATGTTTTTCTGTCTTCTCAGGTCTTCTTCAATTTCTGTTTTCATTGTAGAAATATTTTATACCCTTTGTTAGGTTAATGCCCAAGTATTTTATTCTTTTTGAGGTTATTGTGAATGGGACAGATTTCCTGATTTCTTCTTTGGTAGAATTGCTCCTGGAGTATAGGAAAGCTATTGATTTGTGAATATTGATCTCGTAACTAGCCACTTTCCTCAATTCATTTATAAGCTCTAGAGGTGTTCTGATTGAGCTTTTTGGGTCTTCATGGTATAGGAGCATGTCATCAGTAAACAGAGATAGATTTACTTCCTCTTTACCTATTCAAATTCCTTTGATTTCCTTCTCTTGTCCAATAACTCTAGCTAGGGTTTTGAGGACTATATTGAATAAGAGTGGTGAGAGTGGACTGCCTTGTCTTGTTCCTGAATTTAGTGGGAATGCTTTCATCTTTTTCCATTAAGTGTAATGTTGGCTATGGGTTTGTCATAAATGGCTCCTACAAAATTAAAGTATCTTCCTTTGATTCCTATCTTCTCCAGTGTTTTGAGCATAAATAGGTGTTGAATTTTATTGAAGGCCTTTTCTGCATCAATTGAGATGATCATATGGTTTTTATCTTTAATTCTGTTTAAGTGATAAGTTACATTTATTGATTTGCATATGTTGAAACAGGCTTGCATTTGTGGAATGAAGCCCACTTGATTGTGATGTACTATTGTTTTTATATGAGGTTTGCTAGGATTTTATTGAGGATTTTTGCATCTATGTTCAGCAGGGAAATTGATCTGTAGTTTTCTTTTCATGATGTGTCTTTGTTGGGCTTTGTGTATTTGGGAGGTTTCCATTCCTTTCAATTTCATGGAATATCTTACTAAGAAAAGGTCTTGATTTTGATAACCTTACCAGGATCTGCTTTTATTTTAGCTAACATATACAACAAATTGCTCATTAGAAGAGAGCAGAGATCATGGAAAAAACAGATCTGCTTCAAAAGCATTCATTGTCTGTGTCTGTTCTCTGCAGATGCTTGGTGAGGGAAAAGGAAATATTTTTAGAGGTGTTGATGACATTGGCATTTGTGATGAACTGTGGTTTCGAACATCCCCTGGAGCAGCTCACTTTGTCTCGGAAGGATTCTTCCAGGATGGAGCCATTCACAGAGAGAGGAAGAGATGGGGCAGGGGTAGATCTGAGCCATTAAGCAATGGTGGTTCTGGGGACTTGGCCTTCTAGTGGCTTTGTTGTTGGATAGTTGCTTTTGGAGGGCAGGGAAGGGCCTATAAATCTGCTTGCTGCTCAGAAGGAGTTTGTGAGGTTTTCCCAGGCTGAGGATCATCTCAGCTCCTCCCTGGGGGGTTATACATAATCATGGTTCCTAGCTTTTACCTGTTACTTCAACCAGATCTGTACCTGTCTGAGACTGGCCTCATTGGAACAGAATTGTTGGGACTGATTTGAAGGACTTCTAGGCCATTTCCCGAAGTAAGGTCACTTAAGGGAGTGAAAACCTGCAAGTGATCATTAGCAAAGTCACTTTGTCTCTTGGTTTTAATTTTCTCATCATAAAACTAAATCTATAGTTCAGCCATTTGGTGGTTTTGTTCCATTCAAAATATTTTGGTGGACCTGCTATTTGCTAGGAATGTTCCAGGCACTTGGAACAGATTGTGAAACCAAAAACACTGTTGCCTTGGGAGGTGGTGGGTAGGGCACTGGGATTGAGATTGCTCACAGGGGACCATGAGAAGGAGACAGGGAAGGACTTTTGCGGAGTTGGGACGAGCGTTCCAGGCATAGAGAACAGCCGTCATGCATCTGGCTAGAGATAACTACAATGCACCAGGTCCTTTGGAGGATGAACAGGTATACCAGCATGGCTGGGGGTGCAGAGGCAAGTGGGAGGGAGAGAATAGAAGGTCAGAGTCCTAAAGGGCAACAGATCTACCTCTTTAGATGCCCAGCTTGGCTCAGTCTACCTATAGACCATAAGCCACACTCTCCACATTGAAAAGCCTGAAAATTGTGCAGTCAGGTGGTGCCCTGAGAAGCCCCACGTCATTTCACCCAAGAAGGAAAGATGGAAGGCCATGGTGGGATGTAATAACCTCAGGGCTCCCAGTCCTGTGTCTGAAGCCCTACTCCCTTGCTCTCCTTCCATGGAACATTGCTGCTGTACAAGGACCTCCCGAATGGCTCACAAGTTTGCTCTGGTTCTCCTCCTTGGCATCCCTTCTCTTTGCCACTCTCAAAGCTCACTAGCATCACTGAGTGCAGGGCACTGCCCAGGGTGTTCCTGGGCCCCTATGTTGGGATTAGCTCCAGGGTCAGCTGCCATTCTTGGGCAGTGTCAGGTGGCACAATTCTCTCATGAGGGTTACTGACCTAGTGGGAGACTATCAACTGGGCCTCTTGCTGAGGAGCTGTCCAGAGCAGAGGGAGCAGAGCATAGTCACTGGGGTCAGAAACATAACCATAGATGCTGAGCTGTCTGAGCTGTCAGGCTTTGGGCTAGCCACCTAGCCTTCCTCAGCATGTAAACTGAAATCATATCACTCGTCCTTTCTCACAGCACCAGGAGTAAGCAACACAGTGTATATTAAAGGTAGCACACTGTCTGGAATGTAATAGTTGCTTGATAAATAGAAATAAATGAGTTTTCTGCAACAGTATTGATCTAAAATGTTTTCTCTTGGGTTCCTTGATAAACGGATTTGAGTATAAATTGGTATAAAGTTTCTATATTTCTTTTGCAGATTTATACTTTGAGATTTTAAAAGTTTCTTTCCTCTTATGCAGCATTTCTGCTTCTTGGTTATACTACGTAAAATTTCAGAAGTGTGAACCAAGATATATGAACAGGATTGTTCATCAAAATATTTTTTTCATCAAAATATTTTTAATAACAGTAAAAACAATGGTAGAAATCTGAATGCTCAATGATATGTGGGTAAAATAATTCTGGTATATATAGAAACAGACTATTACTCAGCCATTAAAAATAAGGTTTACAAGGGTTGGGGATTTAGCTCAGTGGCAGAGTACTTGCCTAGCACACGCAAGGCCCTGAGTTAGGTCCTCAGCCCTGAAAAAAAAAAAAGCTTTACAAAGGATCTTCAATGATAGGGGAAAGACTTTGTGAAATAGTATGTTAGCCAGCTTTTTATCACTGTGACCAAAATACTTAACAGGAACAACTTAGAGGAGGAAAGATTTATTTTGGCTCATGGTTTCAGAGATTCAGTCCCTAGTGGGTTGGTTCCATTGCTCTGGGCCTAAGGTGAGGCAGAACATCATGGCGGAAGGGTGTGGTGAAGGAGAGCAGCTCAGCTGATGGCAGCTAGGTGGCAGAGAGAAAGGGTGATGGGACAGAGATAACCCCAAGGCTGTGCCTCAGTGACCTGCTTCCTCTATCCGTGCCTTATCTGGCTACTGCTTTCATCTCTCCCATCTCTCCCAGAAAGTCCATTCAAAGTATTGATCCACCAAATGGATTAATCTACTGATGAGATCAGAGCCTTCATGAGCCAAACAGTTCACCTCTGAACACTGCTGTTTACATGTTGCCTAACATGTAAACATTTGGGGGGCATTTTAGATCCAGCCATAACACACAGCTTTCCTAAGAAAGTCCAGGATGCATGATTGTATGTACAGTGTGATACTCATCTGTTATAGATAAAAACTAAAAAGAATCGTGGATCAAAATATTAGCAGTGCTTATTTCTGGGTGATGGGGCTGCAGATGTTTTTAGTTTATTCTTTGACCTTTTTAAATTCTCTAAATGAATATGAAGGCCTTCTTCAAGTGGGAAAGGAAAGCAATCACTTTGTTTTTAAATCATGTGGTGAGTACACATGCTTATCAGGCCATGTGTCTGGAATTTTATTTGGAAAACATGGTTACAGTAAATATGGGTCAAGTACTTTCCAAGATTTCTTAATTGGAAACTTTAAAAAGTTTCAAAATAAATTATTTCCTGGGCTATATCTGGATGTGAAGGAAAAATAAAATTTTAAAAGGAGTCAGGGTAATCCTTCAGTGTTCTGTGGACTGCTTATTACTCTTCCTTCCTGGCTCTGGGACTGTATTTGGGTGTGACTTCTGTTTCTTTTTGAGGAATAGCTCCAGAGGCTTCGACCCATGGGTGCTGTGTGTCCCTTTCCCAAAACTGTCCAGGCACTGGATGCTTGGCCTCCCAGCTGCCCTGTGCCCACCTGCTTGCCCAGGAGGCCCCTTGCTGAAGCCTATTCTCAGCCTCTGGTGTCTTGATTCTAGAAGATTATTCAGAATGAGATCGATGGTCCTGTCCCCACTTCCTGACCCAATGAACAGCCATTTGGAAAAGATTGTAGATTAATGTGGAAACTGGCATTTTCTTGATATCCACTCAATAGTCAGGGAACAGGTGGAGGAGTTGGAAAGCATTTCTAGCTGGGGACTCCAGGAATGTGACTACAAGAAACTCCTGAAGATTCCAAAACTGGAATTTCTTTTAGAGATAGAAGTTAGCAAATGCTAAAAATGCAATTTCCTTCTGTCTTCATCGATAAAATGAAATATCTGGATAGCATCATCAATGACTACATACAAGGAGTTTAGTTTAGATTAATTTCTCTGAGATCCAGTGAAATATAGATTTAAAAAACCCAACTACACCAAAAACGTCAACAAACTTTGGTGGCACAGAAGCTCAGAATGGAGAAATTGTCGCTTTTCCCAAATCCAAAAAAAGGTAGGATAGTGTAAAACTGAAAAATGCAAAATCATAGAAGATATTTACTTATGGATCAGAGCCAAATCAGAGTAAGAGGCTTGAGTGTACATGCACACACGCATTTATTGTAAAAGCCACACAACGTTACATTTTCATCTCAACCAGTTCGCAGTGTACAGCTCAGTAGTGCTCAGTATAATCACAACAATAACCCGTTAAACGTGAATTCCTTCTCCCTCCTCCCCCCAGCCCCTGGCAGCCCCCATTTCACTTTGTGCATCTCTGGCTTCGACTGTGTTGGATACTTTACCTGAGTGGAACCATGCCGTCTTAGTCCTTTTGGAACGGGCTTAGTTTGAAATTAGTTCCTTTTTCTAATGCAGACTTTCTGAAGCAGACTCCAGACCAGCAGCAATCAGTAGCCAAGTCCCTAAAAAGCTCTGAAGAGGAGGTCCTCAGCAATGTGGGGTCCCTGCAGGAGGGAAGGGGAGTGTTTGAAACAAGGATAAAGGTCAGTGGGTTTGATCACAGGTGGGTACCGCAGTTGGCATGGGTGACGTGTGTCACAGGCAACCAGAGGTGACAGTCAGGATTCCTGCAGGGGCGATGTTAGAAATATCGAGGGGCCCTAAGAAATCAAACACCTGCTCGGAAGAGGGTGGGCAAAGCCCAGTTTGCTTCCTGCAGGAGACTGCACTGCAGGACCTGGCTGGCCAGCTGCCTGGGTGGACAGTCACCTGCTTATATCCCTAAAACAGCACTTGGCCCTCATTGGAGGAGCTCAAGGGAACAATCTACGCGATTGGCTAATTTTAAAATTGCGGGGGGGGGGGGTCACAGTGAAGGACCATGACTGGATACGGCTATGATTTGATCTAATTAAGGCTGAATATTATATTCTGAAAATGGACCACCAGATTTTCTATTTCTCACAGTTAGTGAACATAAAAGGCCCCTTGGGTCCCATTCTGAGACCAGTTGGAGGCTACGTAAAACATTTCTTTTAAAGAAAAAAAAAAAGAATAAAAAACAGATGCTGGGATTATTTTAATAATTGCACCCAACTGGGTCCCAACCCAGAGCCATTCTTTCCTGTGTGACAGCTGGGCTACTTGACGGTCACCTCAAGGCTCTGGGGAAGGGCCAGTGGGCCAGTCCCTGAGTGAGGGAAGTGGCAGTCTCTGGATGGTGGTGGCAGTTGCAAGGGAAGCTCCCCGACTCCTGTAATCTGCTTTGTGGTTTTGTCCTGGAGAACCCAGGCACTTGGAGCAGGGGCAAGAAGGCAGTGGATCTGGGAGGTCTGGTCTCTGCTGCAGCCCCCTCCACGGTCCTCTCTCTGTTGCAAGGGCCTGTCTGTTCCTTGCTGCTCTTCAAGGCTGTCACGGGCAATTTCACTGCAGCTCCTCTGTCACAATAGAGCTCACTATGAATGGGAGGTGAGCAGCCCCTTGGCAGGGAGGAACCCGCTTCCTCTGAACATGAAGGTGCACTTGTGACTTAGTGCTACGTGGAGGTGGACTCCAGCAGGCTGCCAGCTCCCTCCTGCACCATCCACCCAGAGCGTGGGCAGACTCAGAGGCAGAGCGGTACCATTGCGTCAGGGCAGGTAGCGGCCCTGCGGGGCTCTCATCTCCCAAAGAGGCACCCAACAGCGGAGCTTTAATCCACCGGCTCCGCTCCCCTGGTTTCCTTACTGGCACCTGGAGAAGTTGGAGAGGAGGGAAGCGCCAAGGAGTCCAGCTGGGAGCACTGTGGGGCTGCGTTTGGACCCTGATTTCAACTGTGAAAGCCCACCTTGGGACAGTTTGGGAAATCTGAATATCAGAATGACATGAACTAGAATAAGGAATTTTTGTTAATTTTGTTAAGTGTGATATTGTTATGGTGATTGTACGTATTTTAAAAAAGAAAGTACAGTTGGTCAGAGAAGCCTTCTGAAGTGTGTGCAGGTAAATGATGTGACATTGGAGAGGCACTAAAAAATCATCCAGAAAAGTGTGTGAGTGAGAGACAAAGAAGGAAGAGCGTGAGTGCACAAAGATGAGCAAATCCCCATGCTTGTCACATAACAGCACCCACCCGTTAGCCCCCAGAACTGCGGCCCTCTGAGCTGAACCGTCCATGGATGCATTGTAAACAGACGCACAATTTACAGTCTTGGGAGAAATCGTCAGTAGCATAAGTTGCGTGCCCATGGCCAGGAAGGCAGAGGCAGCATTCTTGCTGCTGTGGATCTATTTAATGATTGTATCAGTCAGCTTCTCGCTGCTGCGATTCAACAACCTGACAGCAACAATTTTAGGATGAAAAGTTTGTTTGAGAGCTCATGGTTTCAGAGGTCTTAGACCATGGAAGGCCGGCTCCATTCCTTAGGCCTGGAGGTGAGGTGAACATCACGTAGCAGGCATGGTTCTAGGGAGCTCAAGGCGTCACATCAGGAACCAGTGTAGAGGGAGACTCCATGCCAGATACAGATCTATACCCCAAAGGGACCTCCCAGCGATCACCTCCTCCAGCCGCACCCTACCTCCTTCAGTTGCCAGTTAATCCCTATAAGGGAACCAACTCACTGGGTTAAGGTTTTTTCTAACCTAATCATTCCACCTCAGCCTTCCGGAACTGTCACATATGAGCTTTTGCGGAACACCTCACATTCAAACCATAACAATAATCTTTTTCAATTAACATGATTTTAAAGATGCACCCATGATACATTCTGGAGGTCTAGAGTCTGCAAACAGTGTGGGTGAGGCAGCCATGCGTATGCCTGCACTGGGAGCCCTTGCAGAGGGGAAACGGAAGTGGAAGGGGAGGGG
>PVKS010032074.1:0-22890 GCA_004027875.1 Aplodontia rufa
ATGGAATTTTCAAGTAATCTTTGAAAAGTGAGAAAATGTAGTCCCGCTGGGACTATATCCCTGTACAAGACGTTCTTGTATGGTCATGATTTCTGTAGCTGGTGGTGCCTATTATTTTTAGGAAAGAGATGGGCTTCACTAGTTTCCAAGTAGTAGTCCCCATAGCTCATTATGGTTATGTTTGTTCAATTATCTTATTTTCTTCACCTCCCTAACATCCACTAGTATTTAAGGCTGGAGTTCCTATTTTGGTCCATTTCTAAAATGTGTCCTCAAGACTGAGATACATCCTCATTCACATCTGCCTTCCTGCACTCAGAAGAACTCAACATCCACTAAGGTCTACTAGACTTTATGATCTACCTTCTTCATACCATTCTGCATTGCAAGAAAAGCATCCATGTACTCTTTTCTCTGTATCAACATCACTTAGCTGATATTAATAATAGCAGCTAACATTCATTGAATACTGACTCTGTTTCAGACACTGGTCTAAGCAGGCTGCATTATTTGCTAATTCATTGGAAATACACATTAAGCTTAACGGTAATGTAATCCCTCTTTTACAGATGAAACACATAAAGGAGCAGTTAGGAAGGCAGTGGCACAGACAAGTTGCAGACCTGGACAGAGTGGACACAGAACATACAGTCCACTCAGTTATGTGGAGCCTTGAAGCACCAACATCACTGTAATGAGGGCCTCTGTTCAGGAAGCAGCAGCTCCTGTAACACATACTAGCATATAGCACTAATTTAGAGGGAAAGCACTGGTGTTATCAAATATTTCAAACCAACACATTTCCTGCTTTCTAGGCTGACATGTACATGCATGTACATATGCATATGCATATACATACATACATATTCCTTCCAGAAAATTCCTAGCCCAATGTAAATACGGGTTATATAAAGGTATTCCTTGGACATGCAAGTACAATAACTTTGGGTAAGTAATCACAAAAACATACACAAGTAACAGTCCTTTCTCATCTCACACACAAGAGAGAAATCAATCACAAACACAAATGTTGCCTTTCTGGGCTAAATTTCCCCACAGACTCCCACTGATTCTGACTTCCAGAACCATTTCAAAACAATAATTCATTCCAAGGGAATCCACCTCAGTGCACTTATAAAATTAAGAAAAAGTTTTATGGTACATACATCACTTCTGGAAGTAGCTCTTTTGGGGCTCACATCCAAGAAGAACCTCATTTGAAAATTTCATCTCTCCCATTGTTCCCCTGATGAAAAACATTTCATTAGTCACCATGTACCAAGCCTTTCTACTTTCAGGCTATGGTATCTGTTATGGTTTAGATATGAGGTGTCCCCTAAAAGTTCATGTGTAATGTATGAATTCTCAGAGGTGAAATGATTCGATTATGAAACATGTGGTCTAATCAGTGCATTAATCCATGGGCTGGGTGATAACTGTAGCCAGGTGGAGTGTGGCTCTAGTAAGTCATAGGGGGTGTGACTTTGGGTTTCATACTTTTTCCCTGGTGAGCAGAGCTCTCTCTCTCTCTCTCTCCTGCCTATCGTATCCTGAGCTGCTTTCCTCCACAATGATATTCTTCCTCATCTTGGGCCCATAGCTATGGAGTCAACTGACCTTCGACTGAACATCTAAATGTCTAAAACTGTGAACCAAATTAAACTTGTCCTTCTTTAAGTATTCTTGTCAGATCTTCTGGACTCTCTCTCTCTCTCTTTCTCTCTCTCCCTCTCTCTCTGCAGTAGATCATCTTATGGAATAGATTCCTGTGTATCAGAATTGTTCAGGACTGTCCTGGGCAAAGAAAATAGGAGATCCAAGTTGATTCTTTCCCTGCTATTTGCTCCCACCTCTAACCTCTGTGCATGCCAGGAATTTTCCACCTCCAGTGGCATTTGCTTTATAACTTCTCCTCCTCTACGGCTCAGCTCTTCACTAAGCACTTTCCAGCTTTTTTCAGATCACAACAATGCTCTCATTCTTCAAAGTAGGGTACTTTATGTCTGTGGCACTCACTTGAGTTCTGTCTTTTATTGCCTTTTTTATGTTGTCATCTCCAGTCCAGTCGTGAGCTCTATTCTTTTGTATTCAAGTTCTTTCTTGACATTTCATCTAGATTCAAATGTCTATAAGCACCTCAATGTTAACATGCTCAAAATAGTAATCCTTATTTCTATGACAAATTGGTTTCTCACATAAAGGTCTCCACTGCAATAAATGATTCTATTTTTTCCACCCTTGAGTTTTCATTTGTCTCAAGCTACCCATCAGCATACGTCACTGGCATTTAACTTTTTTGAGAGAGAAAGTGACTTTTTTTTCTGGTTTTTGTTTTTCCTATATTTATTCATGCATATGATGTGGGGGATTGAACCTGGGATCTTGGGCATATCAGGCAAGCATTCTATTACCAAACCACTTCTCCAGTCCAATAACATTTACTTCTAAACATACTAGAGATCTAATCATGTCTCACAAACTCCAACCTCATGCAAGATATCAAAGCTCTAGGTTTTTTAGCAAAAGATCTAAAACTGCTTTCTGTGGTGCTTTTACAATGACTTTACTTTTTTTCTAAAAATACTCTTTTTTTTTCAAGAAATACATGAGTCAATTCCTAACTTTCTTCAGGTCTCTATTCAAATCTCAATTTATAGGAAATGGCCTTCCAGGATTACCATGCATAAGTTAGCGAACTTTACTCCATTGCTCTGTATGTTACCTGCCTTGCCTTACTGATTTTCACAGTACATATTACCCTCTCCATCATAACTTGATTGGCTTTACACCTGCTTTCTTAGGTACAATATAATCTCAGGGGCAAATTTTTTCTTTAATTGTTCATCTCCAGCAGTGATTGGCAGGTAGTAGGGATTCAATAAAGGTTTGTTGAATAAATAAGTTAATAAATACTCCTGTTAGGCACAAAGCTGTATTTCTTGGGTTTAAGAGTTTGTTAGAATATCTAGTTCTATGTGAGACACAAACAGGAGATTTAGAAAAAGTCCTTTTTCTCATCCTTCATTATTCAGGAAGCTTTGTGAGCATACAAGGTAAGTCCTAGCCATTTTCTAGCTCTCAGACATTAGCATGAACCATAGTCCACAATAAGTATTCAATAGCTATTTATCAAAAGAATGACCTCAAAACACCACATAGGAAGAGATCAAGTTTAAATCGTTATAATAGAGGTTATAAATATGTGGCCCTGAAACTAAATCTGAGAATAGAGAAGCATTGCTTAAAAATAATTTCATATAAAAGCTTAGGTTTGAGAACCCCTAGCAGCAGTGTCCTGGTGTCCTGGATGCTGTCAGGTGGAGTAGGAAAATGGCTCTTTACTTTCCAGACAGCACATGATATGACTTCTGCATTTCCTGTTTCTCGCCTGGATGTGGCCCACCTGACTCCTATAACACCTTTGCCTTTGTGATTCTGCCTTTGAAGAAATCGCTATCTCCATCATTCCATAAACAAAGATGGCTTTTGAAAAGTCAGTATTATAGCAAGGTCAGAGAGGATTTTTGAGTCAAACAGAATTGGGTTCCAGTATCAGTTCCATCAGAATGACAATTTCTTGATTTCTCTAAACTTCAGGTTTTGTCTACACAAAAATAGGGATAACAGAAGAATACCAAAATGCTTAAATGAAATAATGTCTTTAAATAGTCTGCATTTAAATATATTCAATGACTCTTGGCTAAAGTATAATCAATGATAAGGAGGATGATGGTGGTTATAATTATAGGATGATAATTCTTGACCCACTAGAAAAAAAATTCTTATTTTGGCTTATCACTAGCAAATATAAGTACTGATTTAGGTTATATCATGTTATATCATTGAGTATACAATCTAGATTCTCCTGTTGACCTTAATCTTCTGCTACTGCTTCTATTTAACCCATAGTCAAGATAAAACATCTCCCTGAATCAAAGTGTGGATTTTGATACATTTTTAAAACTATTTCCACCAAATCTATATAAGTCAGCCACTTAGGATATAATTGATTAAATAAAATATAATAAAATTAAAAGGTTCTCCACTGATGATTAAAATTTTAATAAAAGCAAAAAATTAAAAAAAATTTAACTGGATATCACAAATATATAACTTCAACCATCTTTGAAACAGAAATAGAAACCAAACGGGGAAAGTGGAAACCTCTTTTTGATACAGGTGATAAATTGATTACAGAATATTAGTGACTTTAGTTTATGCTAATAACAAAAATAATGATATTAGAGCTAACTTTCCATCTATGAACAAGGTCAAATTACAATCTGACATAGTGTCAAGAGAATTCTAGGATATAGATGAATTTAAACTTTGTATGAAGTGACCTAATTCATAACTAAAACTGCCCATCAAAGGTAAATGGTGGAAAAGAAGCCTATGGGTGAGGAAAGCCCAAATATGAGAAAGAATGCCTCTTTTCTCTAGTTGACCACAGTTTAGAATCAGAATAAAACAAAATAATCAAGAAATACCTGGGGTGAGATGTTGTAGATAATTTCAACTGCTGCTTGTGTAAGGATGTTTATATATAGTACTGCTATATTTTATGGTGAATTCAGTCAATGGGTTAATTTGATATACATTTATAACTCAATGCAATTTATCTGCAGAAAAAAGAATATTCCCTACTCTAACACCAATATAAAAGATGCTTATAAATATCCTCAATGATCATAAAAGATGACATAAAATGCTACATGGCTTATTTCCTACAATACATTTTAATCACTGCTATAATCAGGGTCACGTAATAGAAGAGGGGGAAGCACTTGAGGGAATAAATATACAGTGTGCATTTTCAAGATGTTTCATAGGTTATTCATATATGTTTTTTATTATAGACCCTAGTGCAGCCAAGACAGATTATTTAAATATACCTGTCCATGTAATAACATCCAAAGCTTTATTTGAATAAGATAATTTTTTCTAGCTGTTTCTGCTCTGTTTCTGAAATACAGCATTTAAAAAGATGTAAGTCACAATTGGCAAACTTTAAAGTTTTGATGCAGGATCTTTTTAAAACACAAATGAGAATATGCATCACTTGATATGAAATGACCATTTGATGACTGCAAATGGTAGAGACTCATGTGGAGTTAGGCTTGTTGCCCTCCAGCATCTTAAAAAATCCAATGGAGAAAGATCTTTAAAGAGAATCTCCATTGTGCATCTTTAGAAGCTACTCACAAGTCTTGCAGAAAGCTTCTCATATCTGCAGCAAGTTTTTACTAAGGGACAATTGCAGAGCACAGTGTCATTGCACAGTGATTTAATTCATATCTCCAAGAATTTCTAAGACATTAAATGCAGTTGAAATCATTATACCCAACAAAACTTATCTACTTAAAACTTTACTCTTTATCTATGAGCAGTCTTATAAAAAAAACAAAGAAGAGTGGGCAAAGTCTGCTGGAAATAAATGAACAAGAATTGTTCTAGGTTGCAAGTTCTAGGCCACTATCCTTTGGAAAAAATTTACACAGTGTTCCAGGATCAGTGAATTAAATACATTAGTGAATTACTTGTTTGGGCTAAGTTGTGCTTAGTGTAAGGGTCTAGAGAACTCTATACTTATTTCTCTTCCTACAAAAAGTTCTTTATTAAACTATAAACCAATTACTTGGTATAATTTTTCCTACATAAAAATACAGATTTTGTTACAGATCAGATCACAAAACCCTTTCCAATTCATAATTCCTCTGAATATAGAATGAAGATTACTATTACATATTTAACCAACATGGATAGTACTGTTCAGGTTAGAAAGTCAGTCACAGTTTCCCTCTTGACATTCAGTTTTAATTCATAATACTATCTCCTTCTTTTGGAGTGAGAACAATGTGAAGTAGGAGAATAAATATGTAAAACAACATGCTTACCAGTTTTATGCTCTTGCAAAATTTACTTAACCTTTCTGAGAATATTTCAGTATCTGTAAATTTGAATGATGATCAGAGCTAATAGGAGATGGTTGTGTGGCTTAAGTAACCTTAATTATGAAGCTGCATAGCACTAAGTAAATGTGCAGTAGATGTTGTTAATTCTAATCAGGGGAGTAAAAATGGTGTCTTATGAATGCAGAAATGTGAACTACCTGAGGGAACAACTCATTATTTCTACATCAATCTTAATTTCCTATAATACCTGTAATTAAATACTCCCAAATAACCTACTCTAGTCCATAAAATAAGCTGATGGTAAGATTGAGGTTGTGTGATGATGATGATTATTTTTTGTACAGTTCTTGGAGCAAAATATGTTTTCCCTAACTGCTCATTTCTGGCTTTGAAGCAATAGCCGTTGTGGTGATATATTTACTATGATATCCAAGTGGACAAACTGTTATAAGCATTTCAGAGACTTAACAAACTCCATTTCCCAAATCTAGTCCTATTTTGCTAAAAATAATACTTAATAGAAGTAGATTAAAATTACTCTGCCTTAAAAGATAAATTTATTAATAAAATACCACAAAAATATCTCAATAGCACAATAAGCAAGTTTGAATAGCATATCTTGTAATTTTAAAGAAGAGATGACAGCTATCAAAATGGAATCAATTATAGTTTAATTCAAGTAAGAGGACTTGCTGGAATTCTGGATACAGGGTGTAAAGGAGTACACGTTTTCATGAGTCACAGGAGAGCTGGTTGAACCGATTCATTTTAAGGAAATCCAGAGGAGAGGATTTCTAAGGAAATTAAACTAGACTAGAAATGATGTCCTCCTTCTCGCCAGTTCTCACTACACCATCTTCTCTTACTTTCTTGTTTAAAGCACCTTAGAAATGACACTAGCTTTCATTTTGAATGAAACATAAATCATATTTTACTTTTTCCTGATGCACCTAACTGGCTTTCTGCACACACCAACACTAAGGTACTGGGCATGCCTAAAACACAAAGACAAGGTCTTTGGGAGCTGTTGCTCAGTGGAAAAGTTAGCTATTTCAAACACGAACATTTAGTTGTTTAAACAATATAACACGTTTGCCAACTACCAATACAAACCAAATAACAGACAAATGGTAGCCAACACAAGCCTCGATACATTTTTCATGCTCTGAAACTTATAATGAGTTGTGTGCACACTTCCTTAATATTCCAAAACTAATATCACTCTTTCAGGAGTGTGTGTGTGTGTGTGTGTGTGCGTGGGCGCGCGCGCACACATACATGTGCACGTGTGCATGCAGTTTGCCATTCCCGAGATTCAGGAGTTTACTTTTCCATATGAGACGTGTGCTTACATTTGTAAACATTTAAAATATTTAAGCAAAAATTTTTAAAAATTTCATTGTTCAACACACACCAGTATACCTACAAGGTGATCTCTATTAAGATATTAAAAATAACATATTCTCCCCAATTTCATTCCATTCCTATTACATTGATTGAACTGTTCCAGGTGTTGAAGTATTCTGGATGATGAACCAATCACTTTCTAGCCATAGAGCAGAGTTTCATGTATTAATTCTAGTATCCATTTAAATATGATTTCACTCCCTACCATGTCCATTTTTCTCTCTTTTCTTACTCAAGTCAAATTTCACTAGCAGAGCTTCACTCCTTTGGTTGAAAAACAGCTAAGGGCTGAGCATGTGTTTAATTTTAAATGTAGTTTCTAGAAGGAGTAACACTTGGAACCACTGTTTTGTCAGAGTGTGAAAGACATGGTATTCTTTCTAGAGAGAAAATATGACAAAATATGGGGGGAGGGATCCTGAAGGAAGAAAGAAGCAGGATGCTGAAGGAAAGGCAAAGGACACAATTAACTATAGTAACAGACAAGAAATCAATACCTGCAGACAGCGTAGAGTTCATGTCTTAAAATTCATGTCCTCTTAAATATCTATCTCTTCCTTAAATATATTGCTTGGGATCTGTTAAAGTTTGGATGAAAGGTGTCCCCCAAAAGCATAATATGTGAAACCACGCAAGAAAGGCTAAGATGAAATGATTGGGTTATGAGAACCTTAACCCAATCAGTGAATTAATCCCCTGGTAAGAATTAATTGGGTGGTAATTGTAGATTGGTAGGGTGTGGCTAGAGGAGGTGGGTTGTTGGGGGGGGGGCGTGCCTTTGGGGTGTATATTTTGTATCTGGCAAGTGGAGTTTCTCTCTCTGATTCCTGGAGCCATGCCATGAGCCACTTTCCTCTGCCATACTCTTCCACCATGATGTTCAGCCTCCCGTTGAACCCCATGGAATGGAGCCAGCCTTCTATGGATTATGACCTCTGAAACCATGAGTCCCCAAATAAACTTTTTTCCTCCTAGAATTGTTCTTGTTGGATCTTTTAGTCACAGCAGTGAAAAAGCTGACTAAAATAGGGTCTGTCTTCTATAGGTTCTGATTCAGTAAGTCTAAAATGTGGTCTAGAAGTCTGCATTTTAATTAAATGTTGGGGAACATTTTGATACAAGTGGTTCAAAGGACACACATTAATAAACAACTCTTCTGAAATAGAATCTATTATTATTAGAATCACATTTGCCTTATTCTACAATTTCACAGAAATGAAATTTCCTTCCACAAAATCTAACCTTTTTGTAATTTCAGGAACTGGGTATTTTGAGGCAATTTGAGGATTGTGAAAATGTTTAATGAGAGATGCTCTCTGTGTATCAGTAATTCTTAAACTTGTCCCCTTCCATTCCTTCTCTCATGTGGCAATGCAATTCATGTTGAAAGTGTGAATTATCCCCTAGGCCTTGGAAATTGTGTTGTGGAAAACAGGTCACCTTCACAGTAGTTTATTAAAATTCTGGACTTTATCTGAATCCCTCTGTATTTCTTATTTCATAAAGACATGTTTAAGTTTCTGTTTGGAAGGCAACTGCACCAACTTGGACCCAATTGCATTTGTAACAACTAAACCTCAGGAGTTGAGATCTGAGCTGCACTGTGACTGTCAGGGGGAATTAGCTTCCAGTGCAGTCTCAGGAGCAATGCTGAGTCACTTCACTTTCTGTCCAGGACAGGCAGTAGTCCTGTGGAAAATGGAATATGACTTTTAAAAATTAGAATGTAAGACCGGGCTGGGGGTATAGCTCAGTGTACAATGTGCAAGATGCTGGGTTCAATCTCCAGCACTTAAAAAAAAGTAGTTTTTAGAGGTGAATTCAGCCCAGTTTTTAGAGATTCAGAGACTCTGAACAACAGAAATGCTGTAAACTTGAGGGCAAGTGTGAACATTGTGTGGAACTCGAATGAGAGAGTCCGAAGAAGTGAGAGTCAAAATGCTGTGTATTGTCACAAAATACAATGCACAGGAGATCGGTTCTCAAGATTTTAAGATGAGATAAAGAAATGGGCTTTCCTGAATATGGTAATGAGTGGAAGGAGTCACAGGACGGATAGAAACTGCTTTACTATAAAATAAACACACTTTTACTTGACTTCACAGACCCCGTCACAAAGTTCAGAACAAGGAAAGAGGAGGAAAGATAGGTGCTCATGCCCAAACGGCAGTTTAAAAGAGACTCTCAAGCTTCCCTACACATACACTTCCCTTTTCAATCTTCTCAGTGGAGGGAACACGACCTTTGGAACCATGCAGTAGTGAGTTCAAATCCCAGGATTTGCATTTTCCAGGCTGAAAGTCTTTGGGAAAGCTACTTAAAATTCCTCCATTTCTATGTTGATAAAATGCATTTCTTAATGGCTACTGTTGGGACTTCTGCAAATGTATCAGAGCACTGAGCACAACCCCTGGAAACATGAGGAATTCAACAAATGGAATCTATCACCACCCTGTGCTCTTCCTCACCTGCAACAGCGTTATCATCCTAAGGACTTGGGATAGAGGGGATGATATTCACATGCCCTCCTCTGCTGATAAGGCAGAACACTATCCAGGGTAGGGAGTTAGGGTGAAAAGAAAGTCTACAGGTGCGTTTTATGGACGATTCATTTATTAATTGTGAGGGTGTATTCTGACATGGCTGACTGGTTGAAGCCTTGGGGTGAGGCCACATTCCTCTGGAAGGGGCTGAGTTTTATTCTAAAGTAGTTATGGATGTTCAGGACACTGTTTTCAAAAGGAAATAGGTCCTCTGCCACTTGGAGGCAGGAGGGAACCAGGTAGGTTGCTATCATTTATGGCTCTCCAAGCTGAAGATGGAATAATAAAATAAACTGAAGTAGTTAAGAGCAGGAGCTTTGGTGAGAGAAAATTTGCATTCATATCTTGTCTTTGAATTGTGAGCTTTGCAATTTGAATCCAAAGTTGAATCTCTCCAAACTCAGTTTTCTTATCTATTAAATAAATACAATATCTACTTTATGTCTGGTATGTATATCAACAGAGAGTATATACATACATAGTGCAGAATTGGATGCACATTGTATTTTCAATGCACATTATTCCATTAATATTACTAATTAGTAATATTAGCTTGTAGTTTGTTAGGCTTTCTGTTCATTTCCCTTTTGATAAGGTCACACCTTCAGTGAAGAGGTCCTGAAATCGTCAATCTAATGTTAGCCTTCTCCTTTCGGAGTTGTTCATTCTGTAGTGGTCCAACATGTTGAAAGGAAGATGAGGCTGGGTGGAAAAGGAAAGAAGGGGCTAAGAATGGCGATATGAGGCTGCATGTGCCAAGTAAAGACAAATGTCAGGCTTGAGGTATAGGCCCTTTCAGTCCCAGGAAGAGCTCTAGTCTATAGCTAACTGAATTCCGGAGTGTTGGTTATTAAGGAATAAGGAAATATTCCATCAGAAAAACCCCCAAAGATCTTTAGACATTTACCAGACCAAGGGGTACACACTTTAAGCTCCCTGACTCATATTATAGCACAAATCCATTTTCTTCATTGCTTCTGCCAATTATAGTTTGAACTCTTACAATCCTCTATTTGAGTCATTGTCTTTAATCACACAAGTAAATGATGTTGTATTAATAGTATTTAATACAACAATTTAATAGTAATGGAGAATCCTGCTTATTCTCAGTCATTCTTTATCCTCATTGGGTAATTGAGCATTTGGATGTCACTCTTACCCTGTGTGTCCTCCTCATTGCCACATGACTTGCCTCCAAAGGACCTTGATTCCACACACTGCTACAGTTTTCTGGCATATGTGACAGGTTTAGTTTCTGTCTCATGATTGGAGTAGTACCCACATGGCTCAACTCCAAACAGTGTTCTACCCATGCCCTGTAATGTGGTCAGACAGGCTTACTCTCAACATTGACAAAGATTCCACTTTTCTCTCAAGCAACCCTCTGGATTCCTGGAACCTTTCAGTACAGGTATGCATTCCCTTGGGTTCATCTTCGGGCAACTTTTGAGGAAAGGCTGCCAAGAATCCAAGGAGCCTCTGCTCAGCCTACAAGAGGGACCCTGAAAGGACGTCAAAAGAACAGGGCTTTAGCTGGGCAAGGTGGTACAGACCTGTAATTTCAGAGACTTGGGAGGCTGATGCAGGAAGATCTCAAGTCCAAATTCAACTCAGCAACTTAGCAAGGTCCTAAGCAACTTAGTGAGACCCTGTCTCAAAATTTTTAAAAATTAAAAATTAAAAAAAAGTACGGAGAGGCTGGACCAATGACTCAGCAATAGAGCACTTGCCTGGCATGCTGAAGGACACAGGTTAGAACTCCAGCAGCACACATACAACTAAATGTTGGAAAAAAATAAAACCAAGTAGAAAAATATGTAAAATTGATCCTAAACAAATACAGGGCTTTGAAGATTTCATTTTCACCTCTTGCTGTGTATTCAGTGCATTTTTTTCTACATTCACTTAAAATATTTCACTAACAAAAGCTGTAGGTATTCAAGATGTGTAAAGAGAAAACTGATACACACATCCATTGTGTAATGATTATCACAAATTAACTGGCACACCCATTGCCATCTATGCTGCACTTCACATCCCTAAAACTTGATCATCTGATACCTGAAACTTTGTGCCCTTTGATATCCATCTCCCCATTTTCTTCTCTACCCAGCAAATGGCAAATACTATTCTACTGTTTCTATGAGTTCAGCTTTTTTAGGTTCCACATATTAATGAGATAACATGACATTTGTCTTTGGTTTATTTTCGACTTCCTATTATGGACTCTTCCCACATGTATAAATCATGTGAACCTCATCTAGCTCTAAAGATCATCACTTCATGGCCAACAATGTCTTTCTGTTCCTGCACTATCTAGCATGGTTGCCACTTGTTAATTCAAATCAAATTAAAATTAGCTGACTAAAAGTAATTAAAGCTAAAATTAAACAACATAAAAATTCATTTCTTTATCTGTATGGGTCACATCCAAGAGATCAAGAGTTCTAGATAGTGAATAACTACCATATTATGAACCTCTACAAACCAGTTGAACATATCCATCATGGCAGAACACTGCATTGAGCAGGGCTGAACTAGGTCCTACCCTCCCACGAACACTTCAGCCTGTGTCAAAGCAAATCTCAGGCAAATACTATCTGATCTGAATAGAACACCAAGAAATTCACAATAGCTACTTAAAGTGTCAAATATGCAGTTGATATCAAAGTTTCCCCATTATAATCAAGTTTCTTAACCTGGAGGTGCCTTCAAGGACTAAGATATATAAATATAGATATTTATATAAATATAAATAGATATCTTTATCTATAGATATATCAATAGATATCTACATAGATATCTATATCGATATCTATTGATATAGATAAAATACAAATACAGATAAAATATAGATAGATATATGAGCTTTGGAGTGAGAAAATTTAGGTTCCTATCTGGAATGCTGAGACACAAAAGCATGGTCCCTGCTGTGGTACTTTATCTAAAATGAGGATGTTGACATTAAACATAAAACTACCAGAATATAAACATGAGCTCAGTCCTTCAATGACATTTTCTAATAAAAGAGCGGGAGGATTAGTAAAATGGCAGGTAAATCCAGACAGTCTCTGTGTGAAAAACCCCTCTTAAATTAGAGGTCTACTTCTGCATTGACACTTTGGAACATTTTAAAATTTTTAAGTTTTTGCTATGGTTTGAATGTTAAGTGTCCTCTGAAAGCTCACATGTGACAATGCAGGACGGCTGAAGTGAGAAGATTGGGTAGAGCCTTAACCCAATCAGTGAGTTAATCCCCTGATAGGGGCTAAGTGGTAACTACAGGAAGGAAGCATGTAGCTGGAGGAGGCAGGTCGTTGGGGGAGTGACTTTGGGGTATATATATTTTATACTTGGCATGTAGATTCTCTCTGCTCCCCAGGGCCATGCCTTCCACCATGATCTTCAGCCTCACCTCAAGCACTGAGAAATGGAGCCAGCCTTCTACAGACTAAGATGTCTGAAACCATGAGCTGCCCAAATAAACTTTTCCTCCTAAAATTGTTTCGTCAGGTCCTTGTCAGGTCAAAGCAATGGAAGGGATGATTAAAACAGTTTTATGCCTGCTTTTCCAAAGTGATCTTTGTCATCGGGAGGGAGAGAATAAACTTATCACCTTAGAAAAAATTCAAATATCTACTTTCTGTACTGGTTTCCGTCACCAATTTCTTTTTTGTGGCCTTTCATAACTAATTTATAAATTCTGTTCCTCAGTTCCCCTCTTTATGAAATATTGAGATGAAGTTCATCCAGGGGGATATAGCAAAAGCTGGGATAACTAAACATGATGAAGACTGAAAAATTATCCTGCAAACTATGATGTGCTACACAAATATGTGACATTTGTTTGCAGTGGGTTTGCTAGAGGTCCTTGACAGTCCATGTTCCAGCTGTACACTTGAACTCTGGGGTGTAATTATCTGTTCAGACTGTCTTCCTCACTACTACCTGTGCCATATACCTATGACCAGCATGACATGAGGTAAGTCAACAGAACAACAGAATATCTGGAATACTACCTGCCACAGATCATATTTTCATAGCTGGTGCCTATTGTTCATTGTAAGGGTGTATAAGTGTGTGTGCACATGTGTACATGTGAGAGGTTGGAAACCTCTCTTCATGTCTAAATCACTCAGCTAAAATGATCAGTAGACTCTCATGAGTTTATAGCTTGACACAGTGCACCCAAGCATCATTTTACCGATAAGAACTTTGCTCTTTGCCTAGGTGGCCCCAGAGATTTATCTCAGCCAGTGAACTCTGCCAACATCTTAAATAATGATGTGATTTACCCCATAAAAATATCTCAGTCTAAAGAACATTATTGTGATTTACTGCCATAGGTATCATTTAAATACTTTTTGATATTGTTGAATTGATTCCACAGCAAAGAAAGTCCAGAAGCTGAAAGATGAATTTAGCTTGGCATCCTGGTTCTCTAAACTCGTGCTAAATTCAGACCGTCAACCCCTCATAATCCTTTGGTTAAGAGTAAATAGACAGGCTTTATTCGTCAGCTGACTGGCACACAGAATATTACCAAAGAAGTGAAGGAGCATCACTTGTTATGGAAATACTAGGTTATACCAATGTATTGGAATTTTTGTTATCTTGGGGCATTGAAACTTCATAAGAAAAACATAGAACTTAAAAGTTAGAAATAAAAAAGATGAGCTGATTAGACCACATTAATAAATGCTACTTTTCTATGATGAAATTAAGCATAAACCAGGTGAAAAAAACCTCTTTGCTCAAAATTCAAAAACAAAAAGAAGAAAGGTATCAATAATAAGTATTTGGAGAAATGCTCAAATTCCGTTGTGATTAGGGAAAATGCAGGTTAAATGGAGAAAACTGACTAATCAGAGAGGAAAAATGTTTCTAACATTTACAAAATACACTGTGAACTTCCAGTTAATGGAATTTGTTAGAAATTTGATTCTATCTATAAAAGTATTTTAAAAAAAGTATCATGGGGCTGGAGCTGTGACTCAGTAGTTGGAGTGCTTGCCTGGCATGCGCAAGGACCCAAATTCAAACTGCAGCACCACATACACAACTAAGTGTTGGAGAAACAAAGGGCAGATGAAAAAATAAATGAAAAGTTGACTATTTCTTTCTCTCTCTCTCTCTTCCAAATTTTTTTTTAAAAAAACAAGTATCATTTTCAAGTATCATATTCTAGTTCTTTTAATTGAATATCCCACAAAGGCCAAGGGAGTACAAAGACAGATGTATAATGTTCTTCGTTGTCTAAGAGAGTGAAAATGTGGAGCAAACTGAAAAGTTAAATGACAAAATAATGATGAACGAATTCATGGCATAGCCATATAATGCAAGACTACTGAAGTGTTGAAGAGAGTGTGTGATATCTACAAGCACTCACTATAAGGAATGACATACACAAAGAAAGGAGCATTCATTATTTAGCCCTAAACACTGCACACTCTCCTAATGTTATCCCTGGACAATGGGATGGAGGATAATAAAGGAATTTAATACTTTAATTTTAATAGTTATATCTCATAATCAAACATAAATATAATTTTTATCATTAAAATAAATTTTTCCTTCCCTAATCCCATAGCAAATGCTGACTGGGCCTGCTGTCCTGCTATTACCAATGGTGCCAATCTAGGGCCTGCTCCTTCTAACAAGGTACAGTAATTATGCTGAAGTTGTTGGTATAAGATGCTTGTTCTTCCCCACATGGGACTTCCTGTGTCCCAGAAGGTTCTCAGACAAGCACCAATACCACCAAATCTCCCTTGGGGAAACTATAGGTAGTACTCATTGAGACATTCCCTAGCCTCAGACCCTCAATTGATTGTTCCCATCAATTGAACAATTTGTCTCTTACATGTCTTCATTTGAGTACTTTGAGTAAGGAGTAAAATATCCAATTTATCTGCATTGACAATTCCAGGCTGCATTATATCTTAAAATAAAGGTCTATCTGTTTAGAAAGGTGACAAAGAAATTTTCTAAAAGCTAAACCACTAAAAGAATGAAACTTGAATTTTACCCACAGGGGTTTAAAACAATTGAGAAAGGGCAAAGTGTTCAAATGAAGAATAAACTGAGGAATTTGACCCATAAGCACAAATTATTTAAGTAATCTGCTCTACAGAGAATGTACGCTTTGAGATTCTAGAAGTAATATGAAAGAAAACTTTTCTAAGGCCTATGTATTTTTATGCTGAAATAGGTAATAAACCCCATGTAACTGATCTGAGAAAAGTCACCTTTCATGCAAGTCTATTTTAATTAGGAAAGAAAATCCAGATAAATTGTGATGTTATGCAACTGAATACATTTTTAGAGATGTTTTGGGAAGGGGAGGGGAGGGATAAGGGTAGTAATTGGGGGGTATTCTTGGGGGTACTCTTGGGGGTAAATCTAATCTTCAGAAACTATGTACATATGATATTATTTCCTTAAAAACTTATAAGATTGTTCAACAAATAAATTTGTCAATAAAAAATACTGAAAATTAGTAATTCTAATGTCAAATGCAACATAGCATAATAAACTGCTAGCTTAAATGGTTAAGTTACCCACAATAGATATACTTTGAGATATTTTTAGAAGACATACTTTTTAAAAATGAAACAATTAAGTCCTTGCATATATAAATATACAAAGTCTAATAGTCTTAAAGGACTTAATTTCAACTATACTCTATAAAACTGGTGCACAAAGCCAATAGCAGGTTTTGAAAGAAATGTCCAAAAAGTTTCATCAGACTATAGACAATAAAGCTGTGATTGGGGTCAAAAATGTAAGCACATGTATCTTTCAATTCAAAGTTGCTCTTAGTCCACTTATGTTAAATTAATTTAGAATCCACAGGAAGATTTGAGATAGTGGAAGATTGTGTTATAATACATATTCTTCAAAAGTGATTTCATTAGGTACATAAATTAATTGATATTTCATTAAGGAATTGCCAACATTTTGATTCTAACTTGGAAAACAAATTTCTGAATGATTCAGCCGAAAATGCATGTGAAACTGCACTCATCAAAACTGTCGGTAGAAGAAGGCTTTAAAAGTTAGTCTGTTCTCATATTTTAAATCTGGATAAGGTGTAATGACATACAACCTAAGGCATTCGTAGAGAAGTATTGCAGGGGAGAAGGAATAAGGGTGTGTAATTGGGGAGGCTTTTGGGGGTAAATCTGATTTTCAGAATTTATATATATATATATATATACATATTATATTATATTATTTCATTAGAACCTTGTTTGATTGTCCAATAAATAAATTTCTTTAATAAAAAAAGTCTGTTAATGTGGTGAAAATAATAATTCAAAGGCTATTCCACAAGTTTATTATTTATAGCTGATCCACATATTTTTAATTATTTATTAAGGAGTTGAGTTATTGTCAATCATAAATACATTTAAAGTAACAATATGATATGCAATTGTTCTTAAACCAGAATTACCCCCACATCACCCACACCCCAGTCTCTTGATTCTTCCACATTTCACCCCTACAAGAGATATAAATGTTTAGACTGTGAATTTCCAGAATTAAATGACTGCATATTATTTGGATTCTCAGGGGGGTAAAGAGTATGTTACATTGTTGATTGTCTCTCTAGATCCCTCCCTATTCTCCTTCCCGCTACCTGTCTACCCCCCACATATCTATGGTTGCTCTAGATTATGTATTGCTACTGGTCCACACTTTCTAAAACTAATTAAAGAGGTACAATTTCTTAGGATGATGGCTTTTAGAAATACAAACCACTTCTTTTGGCACAAAATTGTCTTATGGAAGCACATAACATTCTTGATTAATTTTAACTCTAGAAGAGGTATAATGGGAGATGCATTAGTTACTATCATCTAGTATTTCTCATGTCACATGAAATCATCCTAAAAATCAGACAATGTACTAGGGGATTTTAAAAAGATTTCTCCTGCTGATAAAACTGCACAGACTACTGTTTCACCAAATCTTCAGCCACCCTCACTCTCTAGTTTGTCCCCTCACTCTCTAGTTTGTCTTTATTGTTGACACATTGACTAATTACTATATTCCTACATATAATAATTTCACTTTATGTTTTGTAAAAGTGCAAATAAAGTCATATGCAGTATTCATATAGTGCATATGTGGAAAATGAATATAATTGAAGAATTTATTTTAGCAGACACCTCACTAATACTTTTTCAGAATCACAGGCTTTCAAGGAGAAAATGACTTATAAACAGATGTTCTAGTCCTGATTCTGTCATTAACCAGATCAATGACCTGGAAAATATTGATTATTTAACTGTAAAATTGGATTGTTGAAATAGAGAATATGTAACTCTCAATTCAGTGCATTTCCTTATAACAGCAGACAATGGGGGCAGTTCCAGAATGTGATACATCCAAGTTGAGGCTAAAACCATTAGAAGTTGAGGTTTTAAAGGTTTGTAATCATCCAGATGGTCCAACTTGGTGCAGTGGATTTGATCTTAACTTGTTCACCGTGTCAAATTGTAGACAAGTAAACTTGTAAAATATACTCCTCGTATTCTTTATTCTGCTGAATCATATTAAAAGTGTGAAAATGACTAAATATCATCTTGGTATTGAAACATAAGAAATTTAAGCAATCAATGAGATTGTGTTATAAGCATGATCCTTCACAGATATTGAATTTGATATTGCATCAGCACATGAACAGAAGATGTGATGTGTGCCTGTGTATATGTATGGAGAGAGGGAGAGGGAGAGAAAGAGGGAAAGAGAAAAACACATGTAGAGAGGAAAAGAGATGAACAGATAAAGACAGAAGACAAAGGGATTAAGGACTTGTTTGGAAGTACGTTTTAAATAATATCAATTCATTCAATCTTTTTTCAAAAAAGTTTTCACCAATAAATCAATATCTAGGACAACTCGAAACCTGGAATACATGTTTTTTTTTTAAAGAGAGGGACAATGAAAGAAAGAAAAAGAGAATTAATTTTATTTAGTTTTTCATGTGGCTTTTATTGCTCTGTTACTTAGTTGTGTACGTGGTGCTGGGGTTTGAACCTGTGTCCTCGTGCATCTCAGGCAAGCACTGTAACTGCTGTGCCACCACTCCAGCCCTGGAATACATCTTAATTACAACATTTTTCACAGTCTCCTCTCAAGGAAGAATAAACTACATGGGACCTAAATTGTTAATGCTTAATGAGTCAATAGTATAGGCACTGGAGTGAGAAAGATTTAGGCTGAAGGATGCTTTCCTGGGACATTAACAGTTATGCAACTAGAACTTCACTGAACTTTTCATGAACTGAAATTTTTTAAATCCCAAGATAATGATAACAATAATAACACCTACTTCCTAGGGTTGTTTTACAGTAAAACTGAGCAATGTATGTAAAACAACATACCCATCTCGTTTTACTTGGTGCTGTTTTTCTTTCAAGAAAGTGTGAATTATTCTGGCAGATGATATACTTAGAGCCCATACTTAAACTACTAGAAAATTACAATGGTTTAGCTATATTGGACTTGATGTAGTTAAATGTGAATATGTCAATGTGGGCATGCTATCTGCTGCCCTTAATAGAGCTCTGCTTGATTTTGTGTACTTCTTAAAAGAAGTAAATTAAACTTTCATATGAACTAGAGTGACCATGAAAAAATAATCAAAAAAAAAATGAAATGAAGGACATTCTCAAAAACACTAGACCAGTTGTACTCTTCTAAACTTTCAAGGATGGAATAAAAAGTAAATTTGAGAAACACCTTAACAGAGACTAAAAGGTAATATAACTCAATGGAAGATTTTGCATTGGATTCTAAAAAAAGGGAAAGGATGGTAGTGGAAAATACGGTGAAATCTGAATAATGGCTTATTCAGTTAACAAGATTTTACCAACACTGACGTTTTTTTAGTTTTGCTAAAGGTTTATATGAAATGTTCACAAGAGGGAAAGCTGGGTGAGGAATCTGAAGGGACTCTTTTTACTCTCGTTGCAATGTTTTGTAAACATGAAGCTCTTGCAAAACCAAAAAGTTTGCAAAGCTTAGGTGGAGCCTGAGAGCTGATCCTCCTTCCAGTGATAGACCTTGAAACTTGTGTCCATTCCCTTTGTCTCACATCTCAGTATCCAGGAATCTCTAGGATTAGAAGGGCTTTACCACTGTCTCAAACTCATTAAGTTCTTACACCCACACCTGCGTGGCCAAGGAAAATGGTTCAAAACATTATACCTACATTTAACAATGTCCATCTCTGTAGACTTCCAATAAGAGGCAAAAATACAAAATTCAAGGTTCAGAGCTGCTGGACAGGATTCATTCCTGCTCAGTACTAGGGGACACCATCTTTCCTTATCCTAAGGAATTAACCAGCAATGGCAGCTCTATGGCAATTAGGTTAAATGAATGTCTTCCCATAAAGATGCATGTTTAGGTTATACTTTAAAACTTCCATATGTCACCCTAACTTAGCAGAAAAAAACATGCAACGTAGTCTTCATGACAGATTTTCTTAAATTCAGCGGTTTTCCCATTTCTCCTGACATTTTGTTGAAATTTTAATACTCAACACTTGGGCATTTGACAGTTTTGCTTCAACTAACTTTGTCAAACAGGAGCATATGTTTTAAAATGGCAAGCCCTGCCCCACCCCCTCTTTTTTTGAGCATGGTAGGTCAATTTAACAAGACAGAATTTTTAAAAGTCTGTAATATCAAAGAAGGGTTAGTAGGCCATATTCGTCACAAAACAACTTGCATGAAATTTCTTTAATCACTGATATACTCTCCTGGGGTGGGGATGGGAGTAAGAAGAAGTTGAATATTAAATAGTTTCATAGGGTGGTATTAGGCCTTGTTCTAACTGGAATACAAATTCTGAATTTTCACATGGATTAAAAAACAGAGTATCATAGCCAACAAAGAATATATAATGTTAACATTAGGACTCATTCCCAGAAAGCAATTGAGGACAAAACATTAAGAAATATCTCTATATCCTTAAGAAAGATCGAAGTAAAAAGGTTTCATTATTTCTCCAATTGGAGAAATAGCAGGTACTGACCCACAGATATTAACCAGATATAATGAAAAAAAAATTGTCTTCTAGAGTATCAAAGGCAAGGGACAAAAGAGAACACAACAGGAAATCAACACACAGCATCTGCTAATGCTCCATCTGCTCTAAGAGAGGAGCAAATCAGTTTGTGTCTCCACGCTAGAGCATCTTCTAGCCCTGATTTCTGTGGCTAACTTTCCATTATCTGTGCAGCATCTCAAGAATATTCCAGAAGGGATGAATGGATCCAAAAGCTCTGATATATATATATATATATACAACGGAGTTCTACTCAGCTATTAGGAAAAAATGATATTGCATCCATTGAAGGTAAATGGATGGCAATGGAAGAGATCATGCAGAGTAAATTACCCAAACCCAGAGAGTCCAGGGCTGAATGTTTCCCTCATATGTGGTGGCTGGAGCTAAACCCAGGCTTGGGGGAAAGATAGATAAACTCATGGAGTAGAACCATAGAACAAAAATGCAATATGTTACTATTTATGAGATACTTCAGAAGATATCTGAACAAGCTATACTGCATGCCTTTACAAAAACATAAATGTTTAATCCTATTGTCAAATATATCTAAGAATAACAAGGGATGATAGGAAGGGAGGAGACGGAGAAACGTTGGAACTGAGATCAAGCAAGGTATGTTCTAAGCATTTATAAGTTTGTCACTGTATATACTGCAGTCATGTATATAAAAAATGTTCTTCATAGGTATAAGAATTATGTCACTGTGTTTGGATATTCTAGGAAAAATATAGGACCCTGAAGAGAGGCAAGGGATTGGGGGAATGGAGGAGGGAGGTAGAGGGGTGCAGGGTAGGGAAATATTGACCAACTTATATTGCTGTATTGTGTGCATCTATGAATATGCATCAATAAATCCCATCAATATGTACAACTAAAATGCAGTAATTAAAAAAAAAGAATACTTCAGAAGGACAGGAACAGGATTATCACCACAATTTGCAGCTTGTGAAATTAAAATGTGGGGTTCTTTGCTCATAAATTAAGAATTTTAGAACATTAACAGCAGGACATTACACTTTTGTAAACTCCTCTAATTGTGGAGTCCTGTGTACCTGTGCAAATCCAACCGCATGAAGCCAACTCTGAGACAAACAGAGCTGTGCTTAAAGCTCATTTGTCACTTACTCAGACTCAAAAATGTTTATCTAGGACCTTGACAAAATGTCTATGTGACTATGATTCTCCTCATATGGAAATGATCAGATATCAAGTAAGCAAGAATAATCATAAAATTTTGGATTAACAGAGCACCTAGTGACTGCCTGGTTGGACTCCTTCCTTCTATATCCTCAGGCATTGGCACTGACAGGCAGTGCTCTTCCAGTAACATCCTGGTGCCTCTAATCAAAAAGCCTGAGCCTAGATCCTGATTTTATCACTGCGAAAACTAGGACAGGTTGCCACCTTCTCTATCCTTACCTTTTCTCATCTGAAAATGAGGATATGAATAGTACACTCCAGGATTAAATTAACTACTTCATAGAAATACATTAAAAAATAAATTGACATATATTTAAGAAGCATCAGCTAATTAATATAAATATACTATATATTAAAATTATAATTAATATTAATATGTTTAAATTTCAAATCTTCTTTTGAAAGTTGGTAGATAATCACATAATTAGTAGGTGAAAGTAAATTTCAAGGTTCATGTGGATCCATAGTCAGTTGAATAACTTCATGAAACAAATATTTTATTAATGAGGTGATGTATATATGGCAGGGTTATTCTTATATGTCATGCACCTTTTTATTAAGAATTCATATTAAATATATGTGCTGTCAGCTCAATTTACTATAGCTAGATTATGGAACCAATCCAGATGCCCCTCACTTGATGAGTGGATACAAAAGCTTTGGTTCATATATACTATGGAATACTACTCGGCCATCAGAGAAGACGATATTATAGCTTTCGAAGTCAAATGGATGGAGAT